>CBVK0100096506.1:0-12173 GCA_900067695.1 Picea abies | reverse complement strand
TAGGATGTCATTGCCTATATGAGTGAATATCACTCACTCATTAAACAGATCATAATATACATTGATTCTCATTCTTCATATTATATCTCTCTTCCTTTTCTTGATAAGTTATGTTTGTGTATGCTTTAGCTAGGTCTCCTGTGCAGGCTTCCATGAAACACTGACAAATATAAACCCTTAGAAATTGAAGGAACTTTAATTGGACCAAATACATCAGAATGAATTAAGTCCAAAAACCCAGAAGATTTATGAGAACTAGAATAAAACTGAACACGGTTCTATTTTCCATATATGCAACGTTCACAAAAATCAAATTGAAGAGAATAAGCATTCAATCCATCAACAATGTTTTTGTTTTTCAAGGCCCGTAGACCCTTCTCACCTATATGGCCCAATTTTTGGTGTCGTAGCATTGTCTTCTCTGCAGGTAACTTGCTTTCTGAAGCAAGATCTTGTTCATGAGGTTTTGACTGTGAAAGTGTAGATCCTACAGATCTCTCCACTGCATAAATCAAAGAAATATTACACTCAATAGCACATGCATCACGTTGGAACAAAGTTCCCACACGAGCACCCTTAGTGAGTACCATAATTCCTCGAACCATATTGCACCTTTTGTTAGAGAAAAACACCTACACACCCACATCATGAAGTATGCTTATTGATAGTAGGTTTCGTGCTAAACCCAGAATGTGAAAAACTCCATTGATCCCCTTTACTCTGCCATCAAGAAATCTAATCAAGACTCTTACACGACCAACAATGCTAAGAGGATATTCATCACCAAGGTATACCATCCCACCATCATATTTTTCATACACTGAAAACCATTGTCGATGGGAAGTCATATGGAAGGAAGCTCCAAAGTCTATTATCCATGTACTCTAGCCTGCACAAGTTGCCAAAGCTGCAACAAAGGAATATCCACCATTCTATTAAGAATATTTTTTAGACTCATCATCAGAATCATTCTTTTGCTTCTTATTCTTCTTCTTCACATCCTTGCAATCCCTTTTGAAATTCCCAACCTTGTCACAGTTCCAACATTTTTCCTTGGACTTTTTAGGATACTTATGTCTCCCATGGCATTTGGACCTACCATTTTCTCTCTTATTTCCTTTATAATTTGATATTCCATAAACAACCAAGGCCTAATTTGTGTATACAGAGGCTTTATGTCTCACTTCCTCTGATATTAAAGTAGCCACAACTTCATCAAGCACCAATTCCTCCATAGTGCTTCCAATGGCCATTACTAGGTTGTCCCATGAATATGGAAAGGAACACAAAAGGGTCATACAATGATCCTCCTCATCCATCTTCATTCCAAATAAGATCAACTGAGTCACAATAGTATTAAATGCATTTAGATGCTCGACTATAGAATCATTATCACCCATTACCAATGAAAACAATATTTTAGTGGTTTATTAACCAAGGATTTATCTCGATACAAATCCCCCAACTTCTTCCAGAGAGATGTTACGGTTTTTTCTTCACAAACATTCAATAATGTCAAATCAACCAAACAGAGCCTGATAAGGATTCTTTCATTTCTCTCCAACACCACCCACTCTTCATATATCATGCTAATCAATTTGGTTCTATATACTACAACCCATAGATCTCGATCTACGAGAAGATCTCTCGTCTTGAGCTTCCATAACTCAAAGTTAGTTCCATTAAAATTCTCCATTTATAATCTAGATGTGCTCTCCATTTCCCCGCAACAATATTTCCTTTTGCGTAAGCTCCCACTTAAATAAATATTAGATCAAAAAACCTTCCCTAAGAGCTTGGAATCGAGGTGATCAAGCTCTGATACCAAATGAAAGGAATCAAAGGTGCAAAATAAACTTCTTAAACTAATCTATGAGAGAAGAATGTGAAAAAACAAAAGAAACATAGTAGTTGCAAACACGAAATAAACATTAAACCATTAACAACATGATATCATGGGGAAAACCCTTCCAAGAGAAAACCCCACACTTTAAAGCACTCTCAATGTATTATTCATAAATAAATCGTTACAATACAATCTTTATGCTCTCAACAAGAGTGTTCAACAATAGCATAATCCTAGAGAAAAATTGGCAGCATAACAGTAAGCTAAAACTTACTCTCTCTCGTGTTTCCTGAAACCCTAGCAATAAATAAATAGGCATAAATAAAACTATAAACCGTTTATTGTTTTCCATTTCTACTTGTTGGAAACCACCAGCAAGTAATTCCCTTCCACTGCATTGTTCTATGTTCCACTATGACACTGCAATATTCTCTTCTCTACTACAACAATGCATTGTTCTTTGTTCCACTATAGAACTGCAACATTATCTTCTCTACTATAGCATTGCATTGTCCTTTGTTCCACTACGGCACTGTAATATTATTTTCTCTACTACAGCGCTGCAACACTGCAATGCTCTCTTCTACAACTTTGCATAATTCATGCTAGAGCTCTGCAAGGTGTATGACACACCTACCCTAACAAACATTACACTTTAAGCCACTTCTCATTATGCATTCATAAATTTTCTTCACATGTTCCAAATCACCCAAACTAGCATATGTCGAGACTAAGTGGAGAAATTAAATGTATCGGGCTCATTTGCTTAAGTACCCACAAGGATTTCTGACTAAATCTGTGTCTACAATACCCTGCAATCATGGCATTGTATGGGACCACATTTTGTGCAAACATTTTTTCAAACACTTTATGTGCATCTTCCATAACCCCCCATTTCGCATACATATTTATGAAACCATTCCCTACAAAGACATCAACCTCAAAGCCACTTTTAATTACTTCTTCTTAAACCTCTATGTCATATTCCAAGTCTACAAAGACAACGCTCGCGTAAAGAATACTAACCAAGGTGATGGATTTTTCCTTCATACTTGTGAGTTGCATTTGCTGAAGAGATTTACTACGTTGCCATATTTCCCATTTTGTGCATCTCCTGCAATCAACACGGTCCATGAAACCACATTCCGCTCAGGCATTTTCTGAAAGAGCTCCAGGATTTCATCCAAAAAACCATCCTATGCATATCATAATATCATTGCAATCCATGACACCACATTTTTTTGAGACATTTCGTCAAACACTTTACGTACAACTACCATACTCTCGGATTTAGCATATGTGATGACAATGTTTGTTTGTATAAAAATGTTTGGCCTAAATCTCGTGAGAATGATGTGGGCAATGATTAGTTTTCCTTCTATTAAGGATATGTACTTTACGCAACCATCCGAGAGAAAAACGTATATGGAGGAATTTGAGAAGATTCCATGCTCTCCAATTAAATTCAGTACTTTGGGTATTTCTCTTAATCAACCCTGGCCACCAACGTGTCAAAGCCATGGTCATTGCCACGGGGTTTTGGATTCCCTCATGGAATTTGTTGCAGCCATAGCACTAGTGGCATTAAGTTTGGGTTTTAATTTGGGTTTAGTAAGAAAGCAGGGAAAATGTTTGTTGTCAACATTCCATAACGATTGTGTCATTTCCATAACCCAATGGCAACTCCATTATTTATGGAATTCATTCATAGAATTACAACATTATCATAGAATTGACAAAGAAGTTATGGTGATGATGGAGTAGCAAGCCATTCACTTCTTCTATACTCTAATTTGCTTGTGAGGGTGACAAACTTATGTTCTAGTGCAAATTGGGTGTAGTTTGAGTGGTTGTGAGGAAACGTTGTTACCCTTTCCATCTAGGTTCAAATCCCACTTTTTGACTTGTTTTCTCTTAGTGATCAGATTGTTGATGAGCTATATATAATCTACTCATGAGTGATTGGCACAGTTTGGTATGGTATAGTATGGGACTACTAGTGTTGATTTTTGTCTTTATTGGGGTGTTTTCCTTTTGAAGAGGATTTTGTTGGTTATACAACACCAAGACCACTTGGATAGATGACAGAGAACAAGACTATTGTGTACTCCTAATCATTACTCATGATCAAATTGTAGTATTAGAAGTATATATTTTTCATTGTGGAAAAGTAACTTTAAAATTAAGATTAAACTACAGTAAAAAAACAACATGGCATTAACACAAGATATACTTTTGAGAAAATAGGGAGGGAAAAGCTATAACAAGAAATTAGGATTGTATTTTGACTTTATTATTCTCATATCATCAATGAAAAATGAAAAGAAAGATTGATTCAATGTGGAGCAAGTAGACAATGAGTATTGAATAGGTTGCTACTACTCATTATGGAGCAAATAGACATTATTGATTGTGAGACATTGCTACAAGGAACTGCTCTAATATACCACTCCTTTATAGTTTTGAGCTATGCAACAAAAAATCATTAGAGTGGGAATGGAACCCCATTCTATGCCAACGACTAAGGTTTTAACAATACCTAATAGTCATGATGGTTAGGATTAGGGATTATGTATGCCAAATGCCAATTAGGATTAGGGATTTTTACCCTCTATAAACTTCTTGAAAGTCCACACATGGCTAGCTCCACATGTGTGAGTAATGGGAACTGATGTGGTTTCCACTTGGTACTATTATGGTCAAGGTATAGGTCAACTCAAATGCATAACTCTTGCAAGCAAACATTAATTGAGGTGATCTTTGGACCATTGGGAAGCTTTTAAAAAAATAGAAAAACATTGAGTGGTTGAAATCATCGTTTAGGGAAAAAAAATGTCATTTTAATACCAAAAACAAACTCCAAAATATTAAGGACCCTAAATCACGACATCAGGTATGACTCCTAAAATAGACCCAAAAATGACATAGCTTTGATTTTCCACCCTAGAAAGTGCCAAGGATGATAAAAAAGTATACAACAATCCATTTTGGATCATACCTCCTCATTTTTGGAGGCTTTTGGTCCTTGAAATCTTTTACTTTTGAAGGAGATGGGGAAAACATTCTTCAACTTTCTCAATGGAGTACCATTTTGTCGTGCCTAATAGTTGATCTTTCAATGCAACCAAATAGAGTTCTTGCTAACCTCTTTTGATCATTCTAGTCTTCCTCTGCAAAACCTCTTGCTAACCTCTTTTGATCATTCTAGTCTTCCTCTGCAAAACCATATCTTCTACTAACCCTTGTTGTGAATCATGTGTCATGCCTATATGAAAGGTAAGACTCACCCATGAATGGCTCATAAAGTTTCATATTCACCACATTCACCACTAACTAAAATCAAATGTGTAGAGGTAGGTTAAGTTTCTAAGCATTGTTAAATACCTTTTCTAACATTTAAAAGGGACCATACCTCAGAGACATTATTTTCTTAGCAAGCCCCTACAACCTTTCCTTATTAAGGAGCAACCAAACTCAGTGTCCTATTTTGAATGTCTTCTCAATTATGTTCCAATCATGCCTAGCCTTGTAGTTTTCCTATGACTTTTTTAATGTCTCATGTACTTGCAAATGGATCTCTTTGATCTTATATATGAATCTTTCAACCTTCAATTTTTTTCATGTGGTATCCTCCTTCTCTCCCACATGTTGTCCATACACGACATCTAACATTAAAGTTGGAAAGTATCCAAAACAAGTTTCAAAGGAGGATTTAACGTAGATTTAATTATCATCCCAAGCCCTTGGATGCATCAATGCCCCATTCACTATTTGCACCAATGTCGCATTCATTGTTTTCCCTTGGATGCACCAATGTATCATTCACTATTTATTGTTTGGTCATTTGTTTGGGATTGAAACAATGTAGATCTATTTAGCTATGTATCCATCTTCTTCCAAAGTGTAGTCCAAAAGACTTTGAGAAATATTGTATTTCCATCAAAAATTATTCTCCTTAGTATCTGAAAGTGCACCCAAACCCTCTCAAAGAATAAGATTGCTTCATCTTGTTCCTTGATGGTCTTTTTACAATGCATTAGGATGCACATATTCCTATATATATGCACTAACACAAAGAGAAAGTAATGTCCTTCCATAATTCTTAGTAAACCACATGCAAAGTCCATGGAGATGTTTTATCATGGCCTAGTGGTATAAGTAAATGGCCATATAGACCTTTCTTCCTATCACTGAGTTTACTAACACAAAAAACTATGCTTCCTCTAATGTGACGAGCTACCTCTTCATACATTTTGGGCCAACACAAGTACATTTTCAAGTTTGCTACTATTTTCCTAACACCAAAATGGCCTACAACATTGGATGTATAAGCCCCTCTTATAAGTTGTGTTATTTCTCCTTTAGGCACAAAAAACTTTCCCAACATGTTGAGCAACCCATTTTGGAGATGGAAATCAACCTTGTTGTTGTCTTCTTCTTCATAAGCTTGGCCTTATAGATATTGAATTATGTGTAATCTTTATATGCTTCATTGGTGAAAGTATCTATGTGAAAAACAATGCCAAAGATGTAATTTAGGTTTTAGGCAGCTTCTATTTTCCTAACACCAAAATGGCCTACAACATTGGATATATAAGCCCCTCTTATAAGTTGTGTTCTTTCTCCTTTAGCACGCATAACTTTCCCAACTTGTTGAGCAACTCATTTTGGAGTGTGGATGATGGTCTCCTAACCCATTATATTATGCTTCCACTTCTTAAAAACTTGTACCAAGGCATAGATCCCCTTGTCATATGTGGGATAGTTTAGGATTGTTCCAATAAACAATAAGGAATGATAATATAGTAGCTTGCCTACTTGCATTGGGACTACTTTTATAGAATACCCACTTGCATTTGTCTCCACTTTGAAATGCTTATACAAGTTGGGAAATACCAATATTGATGCTTGACTAATCTTACGTTTCAGTTCTTCAAAATCCTTTTGACAATTTTTCCCATTGGAAACTCTTTCAATTAGTTGTTATAGCATGGAGTGGTGTAGCCACAACTGAAAAAGATGTTATGAACTTCTAAAGATACTAGTTTTCTCTCACAAAGATCCTTCCTTCAACAGTATTGGTATTTGTTGGCCATTTGATGATGGCCTCCATCTTCACAAGATCAACCTTGACTTCTCCTCCACCAATGGCATACCCAAAGTACACAAGGGAGTGTTAGGAAAAGTCACACTTCTTAGGGGTTGTTATTAAATGGTCTTTTGTAAGTGTTTCACACTTGCATTAGATGTGAGATATGCGCTAAAAAAAATATATTATCCAAGTACAATAATACAAATGAATCTAGGAATGCAGTACATAATTTAACAAACATATAAATGTAGTTTTCACATTACATAAACCAAAAGACATTACCAACCATTCATACAGAATCTTTTTTGTTTTGAAGGTGGTATTTTAAAATGTCTTCTTCTTTTACCCGCACCTAATGTATCTCGATTTGAAATCCAACTGGGTGAATTATTTTGCATAGTACAATTGATTGAACAAGCCATTGATCTTGGCAATAGATGTCCATTCTTAAGAGTGATCTTGTTAGGAGCCATATATTCAATGCACATCCACCAAGTTCCATCCTTCTTGCCTAGTATGATGATGGGTTCCCACAATGTGAAATACTTGTCCTTATGACTCCCTACTCCAACAATGGTCGAAATGGCTTCTTCACTTCATCTACTCCAAGTATGCATTTTGTGTATAATCGTATGTTTGACAATTAAGAGTCAACCAGTAATTGTATTTCATATTCCACATCTCTCTTAGGTGGTAGCCCTTTAGGCTCTTGGAACACTTCTTTGTGTGCCTATAGAAGCTTCTCCAATTGGAATTTCTATCTATGTGTGCATCCCTCTAGAGACACCTTCACTTCTATCAATTCATCTCCTTATCAATTATGTCTCAAGAAAAGTAATGTGAACTTCCTACTTGAGATAAGCATTGTCTTGTATTAGTTAGCACTCACTGGAGAGATTCTGGATTTACATTTGTGTGCATTAATGATTTAAGATTTTTCATCTTTCACTAGGTGGTATTGATATTTTCTTCGCTCTCCTAATAAACATGTACATGTAGTCGCTTACAAACACTACACCACATACATCAAGTAGCACTACATCTACCTCCACTTCATTTATGTAATTTTCATCCCTCATGTACATCTAGGGGATTCCAAATAACACAGCACACACGTGAAGTGACACTACAACTACCTCAACTTCATCAATGTAGTATGGTTGAGGTTCAAGTCGAGTTGAGTTTCGTTGGGCTACTAGCTAATATTGTGTTTGGTGGTTAACCCGCTCTCCACTCATATAATAGCAATGTAGAAGTAAAATAATGAATGGTAAATGCATTATAAACAAATTTTAATCAATAATTCAACTAATTATATATTATTTATTACCTTTGCAATGTTTTGTTATGGTTTGTGAGGGTCTAATCCTCATGCTAGCTTCTCTGTGGAGATAATTTCTTCCCCTTTATATGCATTGAACTTGTTTTCCAAACATCTTTATCAATATAAGTTGGTCTTATCTTCTTTATTCTTTCGGGTTAGGAGTTCACTAATTCTCTGCCTAAATTTGTTCAAAACCATAAAAAAATGAAAACCATTGTAAATGTGCATGAAAAGACATAATAAAATTTAAAAAGGTGAAATATTAAAAACATGAGTTAAGAAGAAGAGTAATTTGAATATATTTCATCTAATGTGTCATCTCCTCAAAATCTTGGTCATTCTCTTCAATGCCCATTTGTCACTAAATTGTGTGTTCGGAAACCTTTCATGAAGATGTCACGATGCATTTTGCTTATTTTGATTACTTATATCACACAAATGTTTATGGTATGATTTCGGCCACTCCCTACTAACAATATCAAATATTTATGTATGGAACATTTTTCCATTTCCATACTTTCAAACCTCTCCTTTTGAATTAGCTTGTACATCGTTAATAGTTGATTTGTTAGTGTTGTCTTAGGTTCATATATATCTTTGCTTAGTTCATTGTCATCCTTACACCTTGTGTTGATACATAAATATGCACATCATAGAATGAATAAGTACCATGAAAAATGTAGTATATTCAATTCAATTAATACTATGATGTACTCTCTATGATATATATATTTGCTTAGTTCATTGTCATCCTTACACCTTGTGCTGATAAATAAATATGCACATCATAGAATGAATAAGTACCATGAAAAATGTAGTATATTCAATTCAATTAATACTATGATGTACTCTCTTGAAACCACTGAAAAATGCAAAATAAATCGTACCTCGAACATTTGTGGAGTCACTACCACTAAGATTCCCGAACTCGGTCCAGTTTTAATAATATGATCCTCACATACAAATATTTTCTCTTGTTTCATTAGGCCCTTTAGAAACATCCCATTTTGTTTCATTAAACCTTTCTGCAACATAAAAAACATAATTATTTGTAATGACTAGAATTATGAATGCAACTCTCCATAAAACAAATACGTATATATCAATATTATGTAACATTTATGAAGTATGTAATTACAACTCACATGATACCAGCATCATTGACTTATTTTTATTTTTTCACCCTTCTCGAGCTTTCCTCCTTTATTATCACTCAACATCGTCTCCCAATTCCTCTTTGTTGAAAGACATACGATATGTAGATGTATAACTACCAAGGTACGTTAACAACGTAAGTACACAAAATCCATGGAATAAAATATATGCATAATTTTTCATGAGCATTGAAGCTACATACACATAGCATCATCATATGCCATTTTTTATAGTTTTGAGTTGATCATCATCCCATATACTTTTAGGGTTTATTTTTCTTACACCTAAGTTAATAAGGAAATTATTGCATTTTATCTTTATACATTATTTCATGCATTTGTAACCATAATCTTGCAAATATTTATTAGGATATAGATGTTCATATCTATCAAATGTTAAAAAAAAAATTACTTTCAATTTTGGTTAATGTGAATATTGGTTATGGTAGAAGCATGGCAATTATGGATGTATAAAATTGTCCTAGGGTCGTTCTCTCAAGTGCAGTGTAACTCAAGCTTTTGGATTGATACAAAACCTACTCTTCTCTTTGGCCATGGCATCAACTTGGGTGTTAACTTGGGTGGGCTCTCCATGGAAAGGGTGGAGAGTATAATTTCCAACATTATGTTGTCACACTCATCTTGTCTTGAATCTTTTCATTTATTCAGTCATAATTACAATTATAGTAACCACAAGTGGGAGTGGCAAGTCACCCATGAAAACATATGCACATGGTTGTGGTACTTGGAGTGGAAGAATGTCCAACACCTCACTCTCTAAAGGAATTGCAAAGAGGAAACCCAACCTTCTACCCCTCCCCCCTTTCTCTCATTTTCCCTTGCACTTCTCTACCATTTGCAAGTGAATGCAGTGTTGTTTCATGAGATTTCATTTCTAGTCTATCCATTGGAAATCCATTTCCCATACTATCATTCTCTACTAGATGTTGGATGATATCTCTCCATAACAAATTATTATCTTATAAAAGCTTAGCATTGTCAAAGATATAGAGACCAATTCTAGCTCTAAATAGTGCAATGCATATTCTATTGGGAAGGCTAAGGAATCCTATAGTTTTTTAGGTATTTACACATTTCTCTAAAGAGTTGATCCTTTTTCTGGCCATGGATGGGCATAAAAGTTCCTTCTTCTAAAGTGAGAAAGAATGAGAGAATGATGGAAGAATAACTCTCCAACAAAATTTACATGTTATATATTTTTCCCTTGCATGAGGCATACATGCATTCCAAGTAAAATCATAGGTTTTTTTCTTAGATATATGGTCAAAGGTATGTGGGATAAATTATAATAAAGCATAGGAAAAAGGTAGTACTTCACTAAAAGATGTGGCAAGGACAATCCATCCATGGACCCTCTTTCATTTTCCCCTCTTGTGGACTCATAGTCCCCTTGTGTAATAACCACGCCATTAAACATGTACTTAGTTTAATCTAGTATATTCTTGAGGTTGAAATTGGGATATCACAACAAAGGCCAAGTACAATTGGTGGAAACTTAGAAGCATTGTTGGTGTTGATTTCAACGAAAAGAAGAGGTTCGATGCAAAAGATGGGATGTAGAAGAAGCCACTCAACAAAATCATGCAATAGAGGACCGACTCCAAATTTCCTAAAGAAGGATTGAGCATGTAGTGGTCCTCTAACCAAAATGGAACCACTACTGTAAGTCTATAACAAAATAGAAATAGAACTTGTCAACTAGGTCTAGCTTGGGTTGCTAAGAGGAAAAGTTGTTATCCTCCCCACCCAGGTTCAAGTGTTTCTTATGACATGTTGGTCCTTGTGTGTTGATTGTGGTTGGAAAGGTACCAACAATCTCACTCTTGCTTAAGTGCTTGAGGGTGGGATGAGATGCTAAGAGGAAAAGTTGTTATCCTCCCCACCCAGGTTCAAGTGTTTCTTATGACATGTTGGTCCTTGTGTGTTGATTGTGGTTGGAAAGGTACCAACAATCTCACTCTTGCTTAAGTGCTTGAGGGTGGGACAAGATGTTCCCAACATTTTTTTTCTTTCTTTCTTCTCCTTTCTTCTTGTTCTTCCATTTTCTTTTCTAAGCCCATTGGGTTAGCTAGAGTGGTTGAGTATTGTGAATTACAAGCAGGAGGTCATAGGATCAAGTCCCTGAGCTAGCTACCTCTATGAATATTGTGGACCTCACATAATGTCCCCATCAGGTTAGGTTTCCAAAACTGCAACTAACCAACTTACCCTGGGCACCATCCTCGAAAT
Organism: Picea abies; assembly: GCA_900067695.1. Lineage (NCBI taxonomy): Eukaryota > Viridiplantae > Streptophyta > Pinopsida > Pinales > Pinaceae > Picea > Picea abies. Next base: position 507 of record CBVK0100096506.1, on the reverse strand, counting down.
GAGGGGACGTGCACGGTGGGTTTCCCAAAGATGTGCATTTCATTGGAAAAAAATAGAAATAGAACAATGATAACAAAATATAAGCAAGAAACAATAGGGGCACCTGCACACCCAAGGTTGGATCACACATGCAAATTTGATACAATAAATAAATGCATCTCTATAAACCAGTGTTGAAAAAATCGGCGATTTTTCACGACTTTTTCCCCTAGCCGAAAAATCGCCTTAAAAAAATCATGATTTTTCGCGACTTTTTCCCCTCGCCGAAAAATCGCCTTCAAAAAATCGCGATTTTTTTAGTTTTCAAAAAATCGTGACTTTTATTAAAAGTCAGCGATTTTTACTAAAAAGTCACGAGTGGATGAAAAAGTCGTGGGACACAGGGAACCCGAGGGGATAAAGCAATTTTTTGGTCTTTATTTTGCTCATTTGATTTGTTTCCTTGTGGAGAAGGAAAAAGAAGGGTTTGTGGTCTTCCTCAATCATTATGGAGGCAACTTAACAACC
>CBVK0100096502.1:0-12515 GCA_900067695.1 Picea abies | reverse complement strand
CAACCTACAGTCTCTCATTCCCCACATGCATGTCCCACCACAGGAAGTGTTCCCCTTCTCTGCTCAATAGTGCTTTGGATGCCCTACTTCCCTTCTAGGGCTTCAGCAATAGGCTGGACAGGAATTCTCAAAGCCTTGGAGGTGCAGCTTGGCACCTTAGGAATACAATTCCCAGTAGTTCTCTCCCCTAGAGAGAATGCTCATGATCCTGACAACCTGCTTCTTCAATAACACATGAGCCTGAAAACCCACCTCATCGGCTAAAAATACCAGGTCGTTGACTAGAAACAACTACCATGTACAAGCATGGAGAAAGAAGCAAGGTACAAATGGTGGTATGATAGCCAAGATGGGGAATTACACTATATCCCCAAATTGTATATGCATGCGCCCCATGTGTGACTTGCACATAAGGGACTAACTTTGTCCCCTTCATGTAATTTGTTCCCTTTATTTGGGAACTTAGGATAACATAATGTATATGTATCCATAAATTTATTTGGGAACTTAGGATAACATAATGTATATGTATCCATAAATTAAATGTTTAGGAAATATTATTAAAATATTCCCTTGGCTTAAGCCCCCTAGGCTTATCCCATCTTCCTAGACTCTTAGTCCCCTTTCCCTTTCTAGTGGAGTTTATCCCCCCATACTCTTTTGTTTGGTTGGTCTGCAGCAGTGGTGTGATTTTATTAATAATTTGAGTGATTATATATTACAATGATAGGCACGTTGGCCTTTTAGCATCTAGGCTCTTTAGCCTAATAATCACATAAGCACTAAGGCCCATAATATCCTGGCTCACCTGCCTATAAAAACATGTGTACATTTATAATTGGGGATCAACCTGGGGGTATTACATTACCCTCCCCCTTATTTATGCATTGTCCTTGGTGCATTATATACAATGTACATTCAACATTCTTCAAAAATCTCCATGCCTTTGCGATTTGAAGCGTGTTGTCTTTCTAGTGCTCTTTTCCAAGCACCTGGTTCATGTCTTCATACCCCATCTAAAAGTTATGTGCTCTATTACATAGAGTTGCTTCAGGAAAGAATTTTTCTCAATGTGGCATTCTTGAGTTGCCTCTTCCTTGTTGCACTCACCTTTCCAGGCTAAGGCATCCTTTCACTGCTACACAATCCATCAACGATCCATCTTGCCAAGGATTTCACACGCAAGGAGAGCGCCAGCTCATTACCAGACCCCCATTATGGATCTACAATTTAAGGATCCAATGTCCCAATAGTAGCCATTCTTCCCAAGCATTTTGTCTTCAATACCATCATCTCATCTGTATCACAGACATACAGTCAACATGAGACAATATCAGAATAATTCCATTTGGAAATTCAATTGTTGTTTCATAAGAAAATTCATATTTTTCCAAAATATGAAATTCCATCTCATATTTTCCGCACTGTTGTAACAACAAGCATTAATATTTCTTATGGCTTGCAAAAGTGTCCTACTTGAGAACACTTTTCCTACAATGTTTTCATCTTGCATTTAGCCAAACATATTGTTAGTATTTCATGTACCATATAATTCTATTGGCATATTTACAAAGGCTCACAAAGTGATTTCAGAATTGTCTACACTTAACAATTCAATCATATAAGCTATCAAATTGTTTATTAAATAGAATGAAATTATCATTCTCTGCGTAGGAATTTTCAGCCATTAGGTTTTTCATTCTTTCAACATCATTATTTTTATTACTCTATTTCCTGAACAGAAATTTCATCTATTCAATACTCATGTGACTGCTTGACTTGCAACTTTTGTGTTGCAATGTCTAACAGCCCCTGAAATGTTCTCAACTCCATGAGTTAGTAATAATTGTAGCATTTCAGGTGTTAGCATAATCATTTCCATTAAATATCATATATACATGCATTCAACAATTGCATTCAAGTATAAACAGCTCTATCATGCATGAGTGCAAATCTATCACTAACACACTATGCATGAGTGAAACTCTCCCTGCATATCTATTCAATGCACTCTTGCATTGATTTCATAATGCCATTTATCTGAGTCATGTATCCGACCATGGTAAATTGGAAGGTCTGGCCAATGCCTTGACACATCATCCATACACTTCCCTTTGCTTGCTCAATCATTTGGATGCCTTCCTTTTTGACCCAAACACTATACCAAGAATAGAATTATATGGTGTTATTTAGTGTTAGAAAAAAGGTTGCAGTCCGAACCTTAGCTATAAGCAAGAAGTTTCCTTGGATACTTGTGTGGCACTAAAGTCTTTCCATATCCAGCCTTGTCATGGCCTCGTACATGACTAGCTTTACTGACATTCATTCCTATAATAGGATCATACACTTTATTGCTTTGGTTATTAGCTCTTAACCAATATAACATGACATGTGACTATGTCATTTGTATGCATTCAAAACTAAATGGATTTTATTATTATCACAGGTCTTTAGCCTTTACCACACCGAGTGGTGTATCATTTCCATTAATGCATTCAAATTATACATTAGTATCATTTTATAAAATAATTCTGGTTGGAGGAATTTTTACCTAATTCCTTTCAGCAATTATGCAGCATAAATACATAACATTCATATATGCATAGTTGTCATTAAATTAATTTGATGCTACTTGACAAGTTGGTATCAGTAGCAACTTTTTTCATATTGATGTCTTCCATATGCAGCACATCATCGACAACATTTGCAGCCATGCAATAACTCCCTCTTTCCAAACACAACAACCATCATTAGCAACGTTTATATTCATATATATATAACAATAGACTACTCCTAGTCTTTAACGTGTCATATATACATTTTAAACAATCTGCATTCACTAATCCATATCTATATACACTAAGAATGCATCTTTAACATGCTTATAATTGCATATGTAATCTAACTTTCGATGCTATGTATGGTTTTCCAACAGACCATATCAGATTTGTTGCTACAACAATTGCAGCAACTTCTATCGTCATTCACAGTTCTCTTTGTTGTTCCTAGCTATCCTCAATTTCCCTAAATTTTTGCATCCCTTTTGTGCTCTCATTGTAATCACTCCACCTAATTGTTTATGTCCTGAGCACTTTTCTAGCCCAACCACTCTTGGTCGCTTTTACATTTTCAGCCAAATACTATGTTGATATTAATCTTCATCCTTTCTCTATTTCTTGGATCCATCTGTCCCAACAAATACATGACCAAATTATGTTTCTAATCATGTTGTTTATAACATTTGGATCTTCAATATCCATTCACTTTTCAGGACTATATTGCACATTCCCTTCTCTTTTCTTAGCCACCCAACCTAAAACTTGACTTGCATAGTCAATTCCCAACATGTTGCAATGCTTCCCAAATGTCTTCTCTTCCAACTTCATAGAGATTAACTGGAAGTAACTAGCACTACGCTTTTCTTAGCCACCCAACCTGAAAATTGACTTGCGTAGTCAACTCCTAGCATGTTGCAATGCTTCCCAAATGTCTTCTCTTCTAGCTTCATAGAGATTAACTTGAAGTAGCTAGCACTGCTCTTTTCTTAGCCATCCAACCTGAAACTTGATTGCGTAGTCAATTCCCAGCATGTTGCAATGCTTCCCAAATGTCTTCTCTTCTAACTTCATAGAGATTAAATGGAAGTAGCTAGCACTACTCTTAATTGCCATCATAAATTATAGTGATACTTCCAACCCCTGGAATGTCACTAATGTCTCTTTTTCCACTTGAGATGGGTTCTCCACAAATTTTATTCCTTTTTTCATTCCACAACAAGCATAGAATCACTTTCTTCTACATGGTTCCTTATCAATTTCCATTTGGGAACTTCATTTCCATATTCATGTTCCTCTTGAATGGATATCTCCATGCTACTTGGTAAATACCTTTATTACTTTTGGAATGCATCCATAATCCTCTTCTATCGTTGTCATCCCTCGTGGAATGTTGTCATGCACCCCTAATAGCTTGACATCCACCTCATAATTTCTTCTTTCATTGTCTTAAGATGTTCAAGGACTTGACTCCATCCTAGAATATTTCTTCCCTTTATGGAAAAACCCTTCTTTGAAACCTGATTGCATTCTTCTGGATCCAATATTTACATAATGCAGTGTTTATGCATCTGTTGGCACTTCTTTAGTATGCACACACCTTCATTACTTTTCCCCTGAAGTTTTTTCATACAACCATGCTCCCATTGTACTACTCTAATAACAATCATAGAGGTGTTATCCCCAAAACTGTAGAACTGATCATTGGAAATGTTACATCTTATTTCCATGTACACACTATGCCTTTCTTAATTATAAGACTAGCATATTGACATATAAATCATTTTAGAACAACATTTCCCACAAAGTACTAGCTTACCCGTACATTAACACCCTTTATAGTGAATGGATCTTCAATACTTCATCCAGTAAATACTTTACTCTTGTGCCCTAATTCCATTGAGCGCTTTGATTAGCATAAGTGGATTTCTTGTAGTAGATTCCCAAGACTTTATAGTTGCACTTAGACTCGTACCTTAACATTCTTCACTCTTGGCCTATGATCATTTTGTAATATATTCTTGACATAACATTATGTCCTTAGGTTCTTCTGCTCATTCTTGATACCGGGTCCAAAGGATTTCATATTCTATAAAACGATCATTCCATATTCCCATGCTTTGCATCTCCATATGAACCTATGGAACATGCATTATCATGTATTGCAAATGGATTTCCCTCCTAGAATCCATATCTAATGTGCATAATTGTCATCTGGAATTATTTCCACAAACAAGAATTTCATTAGGGTCTTCCATGTTGCTTATCGAACCCAATATATGATCCAACAACTTCTTAAAGAAACCAAATGTAGAATGAAGAATCATCTATATCCTTCTTCCTTCTATATGTAGACATCTCTAGCACTTTCTCTATTTTAATTGTAACCATAACATCTAAAAACATGCACACAACAACATTTGTTAGCTAAAACCACAATATACAATCCTAGTAGCATATGCACAATTTTGCCCCTTTATGGTCACCAGAAAACTTCTTTCTAACTTCCTATGAATTATGTTGCTCATATCACAATTATTGGTGATTACATGGACTTCTATGTCCAATACCTTTCCAATGATTGTTTTCTTGCTCAATTCTGAGTTTTGAGCAGAAAATTATAGTCATTTGATTATTATCCAAAAACTCCTTCAACCATGTGCAATTTTTAACTGTTCTTATGCATCCTTGCACTTGTTCCTTTGGCAATTTTACAAGAGCTCAATCGGGTTCCTCCGTGACCATATGTTGGACATTCTAGCCAAGTTTCATCTTCATCTAAGCTCCAGGTTGTTAGATATTGCCTGTTGAAGTTTTAGGTCAATTAATATTTTTTGCCTTGAATGCTACACGTACCTTCTATGCCCTCCTATACATTTTTGTATGCCCATAATTTTTAATTTAGATCCATGGTTGTATTCTATGGTTCAAGAGATTTGCATAGCTTCTCTTGTGCCTCAATCTGATTTTGGAGTAGGAAGTTATGGTCCTCAAAAGCTCACTAGGTCTCCAAATTTACCTTGCATTATTTGTCACGTAATTCTCTCATACTAAATTGATTTAATGAATGGTTTACACCATTAGAAAATTCTCTTTGAAATGCTTTGTTTAGGGCCTCAAAAATTCCCAGCAAAAACATGCTCTGGAAAACCCCAAAATTTTCTGGTAATTTTCATTAATTTTTTACAATTTATCCTCCTTTTGTTGACTGGGATGTTGACATGGCACCCAAGTCCACCTGGTATCTCGAGGTGGTGCCATGTCAACTCCCTAGCCATCGATTCTTCCCCATTGGCCACTACCTTCTTATTCCTTTTCCTTTATCTCTTTCTCCTTCACTGGTGCACACATTGTATATTTCGGCTCCACCAGTCCCTGGCTACGGACATGGTGCCATATTATTGGGTCATAGGAATGAGAGGGCCCCATCTGTACCCCTTTATCTCTATGTTAAAAATTTTCAATCAACTTGATCTAACGGTCATGGTGTGGAGGGTGTCGACGGCGATCAACGGTCCATGTCGCATTGTGGGCCCCTCAACCTACCGATCGTTAACAGAGGGGGGAGGGGCCACAAAAATTAACCCTGGTTAATATTTGGGTGATGTGTCATGCATCCACGCATTCTATCCCCCCTACCCTATGGTTAATGTAACCACCCAGGACCCCCTCCCCCCGCCCCCGCAATCAACGTGGGGTTAACACATGTCCTAGGCTCAGGTTTCACCAGGTAGGAAAACACTGTCATCGTGGAGGCCAGCTCACATGCCACCTATGCTACGCATGAGAACTTGTACCTACCACCATGGCATTACACTTCGCCACTCTTCCACGTCAGCTGACACGTGGCTCCCACATCATGTTGACATCAGCATACAGAAAAATTCCCAAATTTTTCCAATTTTGCCTATTTTCCAAAATTTCCAAAAATGTCCAATGCATAGTTATCTTCATTGTCACCATTAAAGATCTACAGACAACTTGATACGGCCAATTCCAACCTTGTGCATGTCGACTTGACCTTTGCACATGAAATTTGAACTTTCCACGTCGAATTTCTCCACGATTTTAACTGTAAAAATTTGGGGCCTTTGCTCAATTCTGCCCCAATTCATAATTTCCTCCTACGGTGCCATTGAAACTTTGTAATAAGATTTCTTATGAGAAAATCACCATTGTAGACAACATAATACGTCCCTACATGGTTGATTAACCATTACGGTTGTGAGTTCCTCTCCAATTCCCTTCCGGAATTGGGGATTTTTACCAAATCCTTCATGAATGCCTCTGTAATTTTGAAATCCAACCATCTGCAGTGTTGAATTTGCTCATTCTGCAATTAAAATTTGGGGATTTCCAATCCTTGGCTAAATTCCCTCAAATTGCTCATGAAATTTCCCCAATTTCACTATAGTAATTTCAGCAAACAATTTGCAGACATCCTTTTCTAACATTCCATCAAACAATTTTCCTACATAATTTGTAAATTTCACTTCTGCACTCCGCTAATTGGCCCATGTAGGCTCAGTGTTGAAATTGGAGCTCTAATACCACTTTGTAACATCCCCAACTCCCTGTTGGGCAATGCCACATCAGAATGTTGACCTATGATACCAATAATTTTAATAAACAAAATTGCTCTGCATATGATCAGAGTTATGCAGAATAATAACAACATACAATAACCCGTGCATACATATACAATTTAAGCAACATAAATAAATATATTAGACACAGTAAACAACATGTAAATATAATTACAATAGACACGGAAAAATAATACTCGTTAGAAGAGCACATATATGTTGTTGTAAAAATACCAACTGCATGTAGACATTCCATGTTTCTCCCAACCATAGACTGCATTGTTCGTAACTTTCAGCAGTGGGTCACCTCTGAGCTGGGGTTAAAACTCTTCCAAGGCAAAGGAATCCTAATCTAGGCTAAGGTATTTCTACATCCAAATGCTCATACTAAGATGCCAACTATTGCAGACAGCCTATAGTCTCTCATTCCCAACATGCTTGTCCCACCCCAGGAAGTGTGCCCCTTCTCTTCTCAACAGTCCTTTGATTACCCCACTTCCCTTCCAGGGCTTCAGCAACTAGCCAGACAAGAAGTCTCAGAGCCTCGTAGCTACATCTTGGCACCTTGAGAATACAATTTCCAGCAATTCTCTCACCTAGAGAGAATTCTCACGAACCTAACAACTTGCTTCTTCAATAACACACTGGCCTGACAACCTACTTCTTCATTAACACACGGGCCCGACAACCCGACTCTTCGGCTCAAAACACCAGATCGCTGACTAGAAATAACTCCCATGTACAGGTATGGAGAAAGCAACAAGGTATGGAGAAAGAAACAAGGTATGGATGGTGGTATTATAGCAAAGATGGGGAATTACACTATATCCCCAAATTATATATGCATGTGCCCCATGTGACACTTGGCACATAAGGGACTAACTTTGTCCCCTTCATGTAATTTGTTCTCTTTATTTGGGAACTTAGGATAACATAATGTATATGTATCCATAAATTAAACTTTTAGGAAACATTGTTAAAATATTCCCTTGGCTTAAGCCCCCTAGGCTTAGCCCCTCTTCTTAGACTATGAGCCTCATTTCCCTTTCTAGTGGAGTTTATTCCCCAATACTCTTTTGTCTGGTTAGTCTACATAAGTGGTGTGATTTTATTAATAATTTGAATGATTACATATCACAATGGTAGGAATGTTGGACTTTTAGCATCTAAGCTCTTCATCCTAAAAATCACATAGGCATTGAGGCCCATAATATCTTGGATCACCATACTATAAAAACATATGTTCTGTTATAACTGGGGATCAACCTGGGGGTATTATAGGAAGTAGAGAAAAGTTATGGCCCCTTATAGGCTGTTAAGTATTGCCCTCAATCCCTATTGCTATTGCATTATTGCTCTGGTACTATTGTTGTTGTTTCGATGGTTTAAATAAGTCGTTCCTTAATTACATCCCCATGCGCAAACAACTAGCTTTGTTCGGGAAATAAAAAGATTAAGTGTACAGGAAACCTTAGACATTGAGAGTGAACTATCATTTTGGAAGAGAATAGCTAAAAATGTATGGGCCCATTATTATTTTCTTCATTTCTAATAAATAGGAAACAACCATATATTATTATTTAAGTGATTTGGCATCATTAATGGAGTTCTTAATGGCATTATGTTCACATTCATAGATAAATTGTGATTTCTCTTTTTTGTCTACCTATTCTGGCATAAATGAAGTACTTTAAAAGTTGGAGGAAATTCGAAATTAAAATTCCAAGTTTCAGTATTTCACTTAGCGTCTCCATTTACTTACAACATAACACAATACTCCTCCATGCTACCTATATTCCATTGTTGGCCTACCAAAGCTATCATGTTTGGCTTTTGTTTTTCATATAAAGAGACCAAAGCAAAATGCACAAGGAAGAATACAAACCCACTAACTACAGGTAAATACTTGGATACCAAATGCCATTTGTCATTTTCAGTTATATATATTGGTGTCAAATAAAAACAAATTGGTTGGAGATCCATTTGTGAACTCCCTCTGCATATTTGAGTTTAAGTATTGAGATCAAGAAAGCAAAATTTGAGCATTTGGGGTTTGGGCAATTCGGTGTGTTGCAGATACATCGACTTAGAAAAATCGTGAACATGCTTAATCCTTGCTTCCCTTCCCAACGCATGGTCTGGTTGGGATATCGAATTCTAATTTTTTAATGGCCCATGTCTTCTTGGAAGTGGACCCTTTAGTGTGCATTCATATTTAGCAATAGGCTAGTGTGTATCATATCACTGTAAAATTCCTTATATCTCAAGCAATTATTGTGCTTTAAAAAAACTACTTCATTTGTTTATTCTAGTTCGAAATAGAATAAACCTATTCGTTGTAATCAATTGCCAACAAAAAGGGCTTCCCAAATGGATTTACCAAAACAAGAAATTTAATTTATCAGAATATGAGTCCATATGGTTGATTTGGGGGTTTACTTGAGTGCAATGGTTCAATAGATAATCCAAATTATTGATTGGGGCACTTGCACGGAAAAAATTGAAGTTTTATAGTTAAAATTTTGAAAAAATTAATTATATGGCATCATTATATTTTGTATTTCTTGATTAAAGATTTTAATATGAATTCATTTTTTTTATTCATTTTAAGATTAAATATATTATTGTTTTATATTTACATATTTACTTGTTTTATTCTTTGAATTGATTAAATAGGTGTAAATCTTGAAAAATGTCTCATATTGGTTGTCCTAAGAAGGATAACAAACAACTATCAATGGTTAATACATTTGGTATCCCGCAATGTTCCAATCAACCATGTCACTTTTGAATTCAAGATGATACTCATCTCCTTGAAGACAATGAATCTTATAGTGTAAAGATTGTTGAAGCAGAACAACCACACAAAAAAAACACAAAAGAACATTCAAATCTAAATGGAAGACAAGATTTCCATGGGCTTATGTTGTAAAATATTGTAATGGTAATGAAAGATTAAAATGTTCTTGGTGTGTGAAATTTAAGAGACACTCCAATTGTTAAAGAGGGGAGTACCACCCTTTAAGTTAGTGGTCTAAATAGCCATGCAGAATCAAAAACTCATAAATTTTCTTTGCAACTTTTGGAGGGAGAAACCAAATGAAGTAATCATCAAATTACCAAACATGTATAACTAATGGTAGATGTTGAGAATAAGAGAATTATAGCAGTGATTGAAAATATGTATTTTGTTGTTATACATTATTTGCCTATAGAATTGTATAAGTCAATTTGTGACTTTAATAGGTATAAATTCACTCCACACATGCCTCTAACAAATGAATACTCTACATACACAAATACAACCTTTGCAAAAGAGTTTCTCCAAGCTGTCAAGGAAGTATATTGGAAAAAGTTAAAAAATGAGGTTTTCCATAGCCCATTTTACTCAATTTTAATTGATGAAAATATTGATCTAACTATGGAGCAACATTTGATTATTTATATTACATATTTGACAAATAAAGGAAAAGGTCAATGTGTAACAAACTTTTGTTAGGTTCCTAACCTCTGTAATCCCTCAAGTAGATAGAATAATATGTTTTGCTATGTAATAAAGGTCGTCATTAGTGAATAAGACCTATGTAATAATGTAAACATGTCTAATGTAAGAAGACTTACTAGAAGGTTTCACCTCTAGAAAGTTCTTCCTCTAGAATGTTCTCTAGAAGATAGGAATAGTATAAATAGGGGTAGAAAGCATGGAAAAGGTTGACTTGAAAATCATTTGCACTAGAGCTCTACTATGTTGGAGGTTTCCCCCTCGAAGAGGCACGTGAACATTTCTCTCAAGATAATAAAGGTATCATCATTTGGATCTATATTGTCATTGTGCTTATTGTTTTGTCTCTTTTTGTTAACTAATTTTGATAATAACTCTGCTACTAATTTGCATATTTCCGCGTGGTACCTTACAAGTGGTATCAGAGCTTTTTACTCTGCAAATTTTTGGGAAAACAATTAGTCTAGAGATGTGTGTCAGTGTCTTTAAAGCATAGTTATCTATTGTCTAACGAGTAAATTGTGGTTGGGGAAGAATACAGATAGGAAATACACATGGTTTCACATGGTTACTCGAAACACATTGTTTCACCTGGTTGGAAACCTGTGTAACCCCGTTGGCACCCCTTCGAGTAGTACCACATTAGAAAACACATGTACATGACTATTCACTCCCATGTACCCTTGAGTATATAGGGAGTCCCATAGGTCTCCTGAAACCAGTTTTAGATTAGCCAATCGACCGCCCGACTACTATAGTGGCACCGATAAAAACATTCGGGAAGACTACGCTCACCTACCTGGGTAATCGGGTAGTATGACTAAGGGTACAGTTGAGCCTCCTTAGTTAGATCCCTAAGATATTGGGTCAAGCACTATTGTTGGACCCCACCAATATATTAGTGAACTATAGCACAAGGCAATCCCTTGTCAATAGGAACCCTCAAAACCCTAACCCTTGGTACCAAAATAGAACAAAATAGAAATAGAGTGGACATTTTGCACATTCAGTGTGCACAATCCTACTTCTTACATCCAGATTATGAAATTCCTACACAATTTTAACTATTAAGAACTTGGGGATTTTGTCACTGTTGTATTATTCAGACAGGAGTATAACTTCGCAAGAGTAAAAAGAAAAGTATATGGGTCCCACCAGCACCCTTATTTGGGACCTCATATGCTATATTCCTCTTTTCACATTGATCACCGTGATACCACTCTCTCATAATCCATTTTGTACGAACCCAACAATCCTATTTTTCCCACTTATCTTCCCGATGGCCCACACATACAACCAATACCTTGAAAATTGCATCAATGCCTTGGACATGACTGTGACCAACCTTGACAATGGAGTCAAAGAAACTACTTCAAAAATTACTTCCCTCAATTCTCAAATCAATACACTAGACAACTAGCTCACTAAATTGGATGACCTCTCTAACTAGATGGACTCCCTATCTGCATGGTTGCATCAATCCAAGGGTCTTATCTCCTATGAACAACCTTCACACCAAGAGGGATATTACTCCTCCCATTCCATGTCCTTTCATTCTAACCCCTTTACTCATGACTTGCATCTTCCCAAAGTTGAGGTGGATAAATTTGACAGCTCGGACCCCATGGGTTGGGTCACTCAAATAGAACATTATTTCTCCTTGCATGGCATCACTAATGAATTGATCAAACTTTGTATCAATGTCCTTTATTTGGATCCTAAACAATGGAATTGGTGGCAATGACATAAAAATTCACACCGAGGGTATATTGCTTGGACCCATTTTGTTGCAGACCTTTATGAATGCTTTGACATAGACACGCATCATTTGGGTTGTTTGACCAAGCTTAAACAGTCTGGTACAGTGGAAGA
>CBVK0100096499.1:0-10459 GCA_900067695.1 Picea abies | reverse complement strand
TTGGAGAGGAAACTCTTCAAGGCCATTTAAAATCAAACATTGGAGTCTGAGATAGGGAGTGTCTAAGTCTAGTTTCATGAAAGTTATCCGGGACCCCCCTCTAACACAGGGGATAAACACGAGGTCGCGTGCGGAAAGGTAGAGGAGATAACCCCTCCAAAGCCGGACCAATCGTAGTGGAAAACACATATAGAGGGCTTGTTTTGGGATTCCATCGTTTGCATTTGCCACGAGGCTTTGTGGGTCTCGAATCCGTTCGAGGTCCTCAGTTGTCTTCTGGACCATTTTCTCTCGATACCCTACTCATTGTGGTCTACCCGACTTTCGACTATACCCGCCTGGTGACTTTTCGCGTGCTGGCAACCAAGTTGCCAATCTTTGTTAGGGACATACACAAGTGATTGCGAGGGTATACCATGGTACCTAGGACAGACATCAGGCCACACTTTGCAGAGTATACCTAGAGGGTGCTTCTGTGTTTGAGTTTCACTTGCACCAGTAAGTTGCTCTAGTGTTGGTTGTTGTAACTGTTCTTCCAATTAATTTAGTGTTTGCTTGTCTTATCTTCTAGGGATTATTTTGTATTGGGTGTTACTTTTGAGCGTTTAGACTACCTTAGAGTGTCTTGGACCTTCTCACACAGTGGAGGATCCCGAGCTCCGCTGGTCACGAAGGCTTCTTAGCCTGCCACCGGTTACACTGGAGCCACCCCCGCCACCATTAAGGCGGAAGCTATACCAACAAGGGTCTTTTGAAGAGACCGGGTTACAAACCATTGTGCCTGAACAACCCCCAGAGGAATCAACCATTTTGGACCTTGAAGCAACTGCTCTTAGCTCGGTTGAAACCCCAACCACTAATTTCTTGGCACCTTTTATTGTACCAATTCAATTTCACGTGTGCCAGACAGTGTCGCACACAGCAATGGAAACAAATGTTGTTAAATGGAAACAAATGTTGTTACTCCTTCTGGGAATTCTTCAATTCCCACCACGGTTGTCACCACTGGAGAGTTGTCATCTCCTAACCTATCATCATCGTTCTGAACCACCATGGTCTCGATCGCAACTACTTCACACAGTGGTCTGAACCCGTCTTCGGTGGCAGCCACAACCCCTTTCACACCTAGTGCGACAGGCCCTCTGTTCTTATACGGTATGACTAGTTCGGGTACAAGTCATGTACTTTCCTACTCCACATTACAGACTTTGGGTCTGGGGGCAGGGAGCTCTAGTGCTCCTCTACAAGGTCACATGGGGGGCACTCCTATCCCTTTTAATGCTTTTCCTTATGGAGGAGGTCATATCCCTCCTTCGTCCCCTTCACTTGGTGGCTTGCATCAGCAATCCACTGGGCAACCTACACACAATAGTTTATTTGGAGCGGGAAGTCAAGGACCACCTTCACATAGTATGGCGGTAGGTTCGACACTGTTTTCTTGGAATGGAACGTTTGGTAACAACACCTTCTCGTTAGCCTCTTTCCTGACTAGGGGCAACCCCATTTTTGGAAAATCTACTCATGTGCAGGGTACTATTCTTTCACAAGGGGCAAACCTAGCAGGACCTTGGAATTCAGGGCAAGGATCCATTCCCTCCTCTAGAATGTCGATCTGGGGTAATTCTTTCCACACTCAATGGAACCCCGAACAAACTACTATGCCTATCCCCATGGGACCGACATGGGGTAATCCTTCCCAAAGTCCTTCGAATACAATGCATGCCCAACAATCTATGTCCTATTTGGGAAATCAGTCGATGATGTCTCCACATATGCAAAATCCTTACGCTGGCCAAGGCCATGGTTTCTACCAGAATCCGGGCCAGCAGCCAAACTTTTACTGGCAACCTGGTGCCAGTCAAACTCCAGGTCCCTTTTTCCCAAGTTATCAACAACAACCCAAACTACCATTCCTGGTGACTTTACACTTGCCAGATTTGACAAGGTTGTTGAATGACCCTATTTGTAATGATCCGTGTTGGCCTCCTATGCCGACGAAGTTGCCTTCAGACATTCCAAAGTTCGAAGCCAAGCATAATGAAGATCCAAGAGATCATGTGACTACCTTTCATCTTTGGTGCTCATCTAACTCATTGAAAGATGACTCCATTTAGTTGCGATTGTTTCAACGTACTCTCATTGGGAGTGCCGCAAAATGGTACATTGAGCTCGATCGCTCAAGATATTCTTCTTTTGGTGAACTGACGATGGCTTTCCTTAACCATTTCTAGTTACCTGTGAGATACGATGCTGGCATAGAGTTGCTCGCTAATTTTGAATAGACAACAGCGGACCATATCTTTGATCACATCTGAGAATGGAGACACCAGAAGAGTTTAATCAAGGTACCAATTCCACCAGCATTCCTGCTTGAGTGGTTCCTTAAGTCTTTGGTCCTGCAGTTATCCAAAGACGTTGTGACGTCAGGAATTTTTTCTGAAGAAGACGCCATCATGAGGGCTCAATAGTTTGATTTCATCTATTCTCAGTCCGGTTTATTATACAACATCTTACTAGATGCGCCATGTTCAATACTGGATAAAACTAGACAGAGAGTTGGACCACATGTCGATGGTATTGTCGGTACAGCACAAAACAAGTCCACTAAGTAATTGACAAAACAGTTGTAGCAGTTATCCATACAACACATAGCGGCTAGCCAAACTACTGCTTTGGCTGCTCCCCCTACTCAAACATCGGAAGTACACACAGTGTAGTTGACTAAATAAAAGGCCACCCAGCAATCTAAAGGGAAGAAAAAACAACGAAAGAAGGGTAAGGAAGATAAAAAAAAACCCAACAATAATGCTGCGGGGACAACACTGAAAAATGGAAGGCGAGGTATCCTTGCAACTTGTGTGTGGAAGACCACCCGACCCATCTATGTCCTTGACTTACAGAGGCCCAAAAATTTGTCACGCAGCAACAGCAGGCGGTGTTGACGAACCCATTTCAACATGGGCAAAATCTAACTCAAGCCTCTGCAAGCACGGAAGGGGGCAGCCAAGAAACCTGCCTGCCTCCAAACAAATCCTCATCCGTGAATGTTTATATGGTTAGGGGTGATGCTTTCATATCGACTAGAGCACACGATTATAGTAAACCAAGCGCTTCTGAGAAGGGTAAAGAAGCTGACCTCCCATCTCTTCCTCTACAGATTGAGAAAATGTTGGGAGAAATAATGACACGCATTCCAAAAGGTGCATTCAAAAAATCTTCTCATAACCCAAATGCAAGGGCTTCCTAGAACTACTCTGTGGTAGAAGATTTATCACAAACCTCTTGTGTGATGTCTGCTTTGGAGGTTCTCCAAAGCTGTCATGCTCAGAGGAAATCCTTGTTAACCTCTTTGGGCTCTACTGAGACTTGTAATCCAGGTACCATCATGTTAGATACAACTGACTTAAAACCTCGTCTGCCTTACCACGTAGCGTTTCATATAGTAGTGGCTTACCCCATGAAAAATTTTACTCAGAATATCTTCTGCATGGTGGTCGATGAGGGCACCTCAACATCTGTTATGTCGTTGGCATGTTGGAAGGCCATTGGCCAGCCCATTTTGTCTCCATCACCTACTCTCCTCACTGCTTTCGACGGTCATTCATTATGACCACATGGCATCATTCCTTCTTTTCCCATGTAGTTAGGAGGGAAGATCGTGTGTGTCGAAGTAGAGGTAGTCGATGCTCCCCTCGACTATAACCTCTTGTTAGGATGGAGTTGGACTTATTCTATGCAAGCTGTTGTTGCTACAGTTTTTCAGGTCTTGTTGTTTCCACACGAGGGTCGGATAGTGACCATCGATCAATTGTCTTTCTCCAGACCTGACCCAACTTTGGGGGCATCCACAGTCTCGATGATTGATAATCCTCAACCAAGAGTCGTCAACGTAGGAGTTGGTTTGTGCCCATCCTTGATGGGTACCTTCGATTACCCACCTCCTCAGGGCGATATCAAATTTATATCTAATCACCATAAGGTTGAGATTTTTCAAGTTTCGTCATTCCGCACGACTTACTTCGAGGATCCATGGATCCTTCCTTCCCCATCGTCCATGATGGATGAGACAGGGCACCCAGGCATGTCCATGCCCTTGTCTGCTGCTGAAGTAGCGTACTCTTTAGTCCAGTAAGCTTCAGCTAACACGGATCCGACTCCTGCACAAGAGTTAGATCCACTTCTAGAGCCTATTTGGGCTCAGGGTTCTCTCACTAACGTCAATTCATTAGACTTATTCTTGCCTTCTGATGAACCAGTAATCGAAGAAATGACTAGTTCATAAAAACCTTGGGAAGATCTTCATCACAGATCATATTTTATCCCAGAGTTAAGCCAAATCGATGAAGGAGAATTCACCGTGGCCATGACAGGAGATCAGTCGTGTCCTATTAATCTCTTAGCTACACATGAAATTTATGTTGAGGGCAATATGGAAACTATCGTTGAAACTATACCAATCAACATCTCCCAAAACCCTGGCGTCGTGGAGAACGTCTTCGTCGGAGCGGTTTGCTCCGCTGAAGAGATTCAAATCTACATGGATCTTTTCAAAGAATTCCGCGACATTTTTGCCTGGTCTTATGAGGAAATGCCAGGTATCGATCCAAAAATAGTTGAACATGAAATCACAACGTATCCTGATGCCAATCCTGTTCGACAGAAGCTTTGTCTAGTTAATCCCAAGAAAGCAGCAACCATCAAGATTGAGGTTAAGAAATTGCTAAAGGAAGGTTTTATCTATCCTATCCATTTGACTCAATGGGTGTCAAATCCTGTGTCGGTCAATAAAAAAAAACGCACGATTCATGTATGTACTAATTTCCATGATTTGAACAAGGCATGTCCCAAAGATAATTTTCCAACACCATTCATTGACCAGATCATTGATGAATGTGTTGGTTGCGAAGCCTTTTCTTTCATGGACAGTTTCTCGAGATACAATCAAATCCAAATCAAACCCGAAGACCAACACAAAACGGCATTCATTTGTCCGTGGGGTACATTCGCATATCGTAAGATGCCTTTTGGTCTTAAAAATGTTGGAGCCACATTCCAATGGGCCATGTCTTTTTCCTTTCACGATCTCAAGCATATAGTCGAGGCCTATCTAGATGATTTAGCATCTCGATCTCGCAAGAGAACGGATCATCCCACACACCTTAGACTAATCTTTGAATGTTTTCGCTACTTTAGGATTCGCTTGAATCCAAACAAGTGCAGCTTCTACGTAACGTCAAGACGTTTGTTAGGTTTCATAGTATCAACAACAGGGATCATGGTCGATCCTCTCAAGGTGGAGGCAATAATCCAGTTGCCCCCCCCATGCACAACTCTTCAACTTCAGAGTCTACAAGGCAAGGCGAACTTTTTACGACACTTCATCGCCAACTATACCAAAATCACCAAGGGCTTTATGCACCTACTAAAGAAAGATGTTCCTTTTTATTGGGACAAAGTTGCTCAGTGCTCTTTCGATGCATTAAAACACGCCCTCACAACTGCGCCTCTACTAAGGCCACCTAACTATAACAAAGATTTATTATTATATCTAGCTATCATAGAGTCAACCATTGGCATGGTTTTAGTTCAGGAAGATGATTTGTTCTCAGAATACGTGATCTATTACCTGACCCGAGGCCTCGTAGGACTAGAACTCAATTATTCTCATATCGAAAAACTTGCATTAGTGGCAGTTCATGCCATTCAACAGTTTCGTCATTATGTTCTGTTTCGCAAAACCACCGTCATTGTTGTCGTGAATCCATTCCAGTACATGTTGACACAACGGGTTATAGGTGGAAAAATCAGTAGATGGATAGTCATCCTCCAGGAATTTGACTTAGACTTCATTTCAGCGAAGTCCAAAAAGTCTTTGGTCTTCGCAAAGCTTATTTTGAAACTTCCGGTTGAGTCAGGTGACGTTGTGCCTGAAGAATCGCCTATCCGGGGAGATATGTTTTTGATCACATATTCAGATCCCTGGTACGGAGATATACTTATCTATCTCCAGACTTTGAAGTGCCCCACTTCTACTTCTCGTGATGAGCGTCGGCGTATATGCCATCAAGCTGAGAATTATCTCATACTCAATGATACGTTGTATTGAAGAGGTGTAGACTGTATCTTACATCGATGTCTCACACATGAGGAGGCAGTCATCGTGCTCAACGATTTCCATACTGGAGCTTGTGGCAGTCATTTGTCTGGGTTGGCAACAACCCAAAAGATTCTATGAGCAGGTTACTTCTAGCTGACGCTTATCAAAGATTGTATAGAATCGGTCAAGAAGTGCCATCCGTGCCAAATATTCTCTCGGAAGATGAGGGCACATCCTGCTCCTATGTTTCCTGTCATCACAGTTGGTCCCTTCACCAAGTGGGGGATTGATTACACTACTTGCAACCCCCCATCAGCAAGGGGGCACCACTATATCATCGTAGTTGTAGACTACTTCACTAAGTGGGTCGAAGCTATGCCAACGTTTAAAGATGATGGAGAGACTGCGGATCTCTTTTTATTCAACCAAATCATAGCAAGGTTCGGCGTCCCGAGAGAGATTGTTACTGACCATGGAAGTCACTTTTAGAACCAAATGATGACCGAATTAACATCAAATCTTGGGTTACGGGAACAGCATTCATCACCCTACTACCCCCAAGCCAATGAGCGGGTCGAAGCTGTAAACAAAACTCTTAAGACTATTCTACAGCGAACTATCAACTCAGCCAAGTCAAATTGGCATTTGATGTTATACTTGGCATTATGGGCTTACCGAACATCTGTTAAGATTGCAAACGGTTTCTCACCTTTTCAACTTGTTTACGGGTTGGAGGCAATCTTTCCCATCGAATGTCAGATCCCATCTCTAAAATTGGTAGTACAATTATTGCCAGACACTTCTCCACTTGAAGAACGGTTAGTACACCTTGAGCTGCTCAATGAGCAGCGTCATGATACGTCCCTAGCCAACGAGTCTCACAAACATAAGGTCAAGTGTCAGTATGATAGGTTTGTTTGTCCTCGGATTTTCTCTAAAGGCGGCCTTGTCCTGGTCTATGACCAAGATAAGGACCCCCTGGGGGCAGGAAAATTCAAACCCATGTGGTTCGGACCTTTCATCATAAAAGAGGTATTAAAAAAGGGTGCTTATCGTCTGGTTTATTTTGAAGGGAATGCTTTGGCGAAGCCTAGAAATGGGCTCTACCTCAAGAAGTATTACTCATAAGAAGGGCATTGTGAGTAACTTTTTGTAACATATGTATAGTCTTTGTACTATTACTTTTTAGTTTCTTTTAAGTGTTATGGACGTATCATTGATGTTATCTTTCGTCAATATGGCAGATGTCAAGTGATTCTAAGGTGTTCGTTGGGTATGCAGATGGTGCTATTAGGCACACTCGGAGGCTTGCCTCTGTAGCTTGGATAATCTTTACACCTCAGGGCCAATTGTTATCTTCCGAAGGTATATGCTTAGGTGACACCACAAATAATGTCGCCGAGTATAGTGCATTTATTGAGTTGCTTCGTGACGCCTTGTCATTAGGTATCTCTCATCTCCAGGTCTATCTTAATGCTCAACTGGTTGTGTCACATCTAAACAGAGTATACCGGGTTCATGATCCAACTTTACACTGACGATTCCTTAGGGTACATCTCTTAGAATGAAACTTTGATTATATTACATATTTTCATGTTCCTAGGAGATTAAACCAAATTACAAATACTCTAGCTAATAAAATTTTAGATTGGCATCTTGCACACATATGAAAGAACATTGATATAAGCATGTAAATACATTTTTGCACACATAATCCATAAGACACAAAAGATCAAAAAAACATATATAACATCATAAAATCACCAGAGTACATAGATGGACGCAAGTGCCTCAAAAATGGGACTAATAACGAGTCACAGGGCTTATGCCCTCAAAAAATATATACAAGTAGTGCTCGTGGCACGTAAAAATTCTAAATAGGTTTAGGGCCTATGGGCCCTATTATAATAGTCCACAGCATGGGCTAAACGCCTAAATAATCGGACCCATGTCCGAGGTGCCCCCACTACATGAGGTTGCATGGATGGCGTCAGGTCCTCTATCTCTGCCATCGGGACTGTGCGAGTGAGTGTAGTGAAGTTCCGCTCAACTCATCTAAGGACCCTCTCAGCCTCCCTGGCTGGGAGGTTCCCTGCTACTGTTGGTCTCTCGGCGGCAGCTGCAACTTCTAGCCGAGGACGACGCCTGTTCCGTGCATAATCGGTAGGTCGCAAGGGTCCCACATCTTCATGCAACAAACGTATACTCATCAAATACTCTGGCATATAAAAAAAATGATATATATATAACAAAAATGACATAAAAATTACATATACAAACAAAAACAAAAAAAACTACAAAGGTGGAGACTTACCCATCTCCCCTTGCTCCTCACCAGGAGGCACGGGTATCTCAGGATCTCTAGAAAAATCCATCCTTGCATACAGGTAATCCTCGATCACAGAGATCTATCATGACAGCCAAGCAAAGAAGTCATCATCGAAGGACTCATTGGTCCTTCCACCACCCTGTCGCGGCAGTAATACTACCCATCTACATACTGTAGGAAAAGAGGCCTGATGTCCTCTTACCACTTCCTGAGGACTAAATCTTGGAACTCTCTCAAAGAAGAATGAACACAAAATCGTCCCGAACCCGAAGTTCCTCTGTGTTCGTTGTCGACAATCTGTCAATTGCCTCTTCATACACTCAAGTAGTGTGACACTCCAGTCAAAAATCTGTGCATTCAATCACTGGATAGCATAGTTCATCTGTGCGCGAGATGCATGATGCAAGGCCACTGAACCGGTAATCCGCCCAATAAGCAATAATATCGCTTGCAGCGATAGGTTAGTAATCTTACTTATGGGAACCTGGGATCTCACACGGTTTGTCCCAGCCTCACAGTGTTGGGCTATCAGTTCCACTATGTTATGCGGCCCCGTAGGAAATGTCCTGAAATTGACTGGTTCCCCTCTCCTTGAGAGGCCAGTCAAAAAGTAGATATCCTCAGTGGTGGGCACCAGTGACTGCCCCTCTAGCATGAAGGCCTCTACATCAGGGTGCTATATTCAATCAAAGCATTCAGTAGCCTTGGTTGCGCTCACATAAATGGACACAGGAAGAACTTAAGTAAACCACATTGCATCAACACGTCCATGACATTCGGATCTCCCGCAACCAACTCACTTATTGCTTCATGCTCCCTTTCCCTCCACTGGACATACATCCTGCCAAAACAACCAAGTTCGGGAGGGTCAGTGCTTGCTCTTTAGTTCTTTTTGACAATAAAAGGGGCTCCACGCGTGTTGTTGAGGTGACAGTCGCGTGTACATGCGGGAAGGCTTTACTCTGCTTGAGTGTACACGTGGCCTGTCCAGAGACAGCCTGCATGGACCTAGGGCCGACCTTTTAAAGGTCGATGCCCACCCAAAAAATGAAATCAAATGCAAAATTGAAGAATTGAATAGCTAGATAGGGGAGTTTGTACTTACTTGGTCCAAGCGGAAGTTCGTTTTGTCCACTGTAGCTCCCGGAATCACTGTTTTTAGCAAAGGGGGTCTTTTGGCTCCAGAGTCAATTTCCAAATCAACAATGGTGAGAATGAGCTGCCAGCTTCTATTTATAGAATTTTTGGCCTCTTTTTGTCACCTTTTTGGCCTCCCTTATCAGCTTCTTTATACCAAAAACCATTTAGAGTGATTCAGGAGTTATTTGGGAGGGATTTGATCAGGTATTGGGACACTTTTTTTTGAGTTTTGAGAAAATTTTGACGGTCCATGAAAATTTTTCCAAGAATCAACTTGAGCATATAGGTTAGGTTACTACCCCGACTTTTGTGTCTCGTTGTCTTTTTCCTCTGCCATAGGATCGATCCCATCAGGTTGTGACACGAAACCATCATATTTGCTTTAGAAGTGTCGCAACTTGGCGGTAGAGCTTACCAAAACATGGATGCCCTAGGTAGGTCCTGGTTGCATTATGGTGTCCATGTCGTCTCTAAAACACTGTAGGCTCTGGAGTCCTTATAGTCTTTCCTGAATATGAGTTTGAGCCTCATTTGCATGATTCTTCTTCGCTCTTGATATCACCCTCAGGACTCCCAAAAACCTAACAAGTCTCCTTTTAAGCCCTTTTCAGACCCTCTAAACATGAAAATATTGTCGAACGATCTTGTGGCCTTTCACACTCGTTAAACTAAAATTTGAACTCACATCTGTCCAGCGGTAGTTTACCCCTTTTTCGGTCTGGATGATCAACTGTACGAACAAAGGTATACTCTATGGAACTTCTGTTCTTTAGAAGAGTACTCTCAGGTATAATTTTATCCCTTTTTCAGGCCTGAGGGACTAAACTTACGAAAAAGAAACCCCCACGGAGTCCATAGTTAAGCTCTTTTCAAACTCCCTAAAATTGAAAAGA
>CBVK0100096498.1:0-26921 GCA_900067695.1 Picea abies | reverse complement strand
ATTGTCACCCAACCATAGGCATGCAACCACCCCCGAGCACCTTTAACCTTGACAAACAAAATAATTTTAGAAGCAAACCCTAGAACAAATAACCAACCAAAGTAGCATACTTCTCTCCAAAGATAGTGTACCAAACAAAGAATTCAAACCATAACCAAGGCAGAAAGTCCAAACCATAACCAAAGACCAAAAATCCCAGTTGCAGTAGCTGCAACTGTGTTAACCCTTAGATTTTCACCCTTGAAAGTCTTGAGGGTTAAGAGCCAGCATGCAACACTTTGGTTGGCATACTGAGATTTCCCCGGGGTTTTAACACTTATGTTGAGTAGGAGGTTGGTTCACACATGAGGCAGGTACATGATCAGTACAGGGTTACTTAGTTCAGAGTCACAATCTACATGATTTCCATGCATTTTTGAGAGAGAGATGTATACACACAAGTGTTGCTAAATTTTAGGAGACACGGTTTGAGTGGGTCTGTTGACAGTTTGAGGCCGTTTTGAGCATACAGTATGAGTCTTTGCAGGATTCTAGACCTAATTACAGTTTTCTGAGCGACGTGCAGAAAATTTCTATTTTTGGTAGGTTGTGATTCAGGCCCCAGGTTTAGATTCTGAGAGCACAGTATTGATCCTTGAGGCATCTAGAGGCCTTTGGACCTTTTTCCAGATGATGTCACCTAGATTTCTATTTTTAGCAGGTTGAGTACCAGGGCTCGCATGTCGGTTCTAACTGCATATTCGGATTCCTTGCAGGAAGACAAGATTAATGAGAATAAATTCAAGGGCATTTAGACAAATTTATATTTTTAACAATGTCTATTTTTAGCACTAGACAGATGATGGTGCTTTCCCAGTCATGTCGAACATTTGTGGAAAGTTTGGGTTAGTTTCGACAAGTTTCAAAATATTGGGATTGTTGGCACCAGGCCGAAGTGGAAAGAAGGATGATCATGGGGAAAGAAAACGTGAAGAAACTGAAGTAACAACTGGAGGAAGAACAACACGCATGCATGCAAGAAAGCGTGCACAAGGAAAGTGACAATTGGAGGAAGAACAACATGCGTGCATGGGAGAAAGACCTAACGTCAGTAGGGTTAGGATTTTGGTAATACATTGTAAATGGATGAAGAGCCCTATAGATATAAATAGAGATACGTAGGTATCATATGGAGGTTCGCCTTTTGTATTAGTTCGGCTTTTGTATTATTCCATCATAGTTATGTACGAGTTGTTGCGTTATGTAATACTGTTATGAACCATTTTTGTAAGATGTTGAGCTAAGAACATAGGGGAGAAGGAATATCTGAGGATTAGATCACAGACTGTGGAGCCTGGTGCGATCTAGTTCGCCTCATACAGATCTTACTCAATTTGAGGAGAATTGTAAGTGCACGGCACTGGAGATGCAGAACTACCATAATAAAAGAGCCTAGAGCCAAATCTTTGTGAACGTAGCCCAGGAGGGGTGAACCACGATAATATCTGTGTAATGTGATGAATGCATGTATATCTTTGTTTCCTTTTAGTAGTTAATTGCTATGCCAATGAATGAGTGAATATATTGTTATGAAATACGATTGTGTTGTTCGAGGAATAAACTGTGGTAGATAAGCGCATAACCAGGAATAATAGTAGGTTGCAGCCACAAGTCATAGTACATGGCTCTGAATAATAAACCCCTATCTCATACTCAATCTTAGGCTGTAAACACCTGAGTCTTACAACCACCCATTTAAAGCTATCTCGGGTGATACTGCGTAGTGCATTCTATGTACTGTGTTGCCTTCTATTTTACCAGGAGGGCCGATAGTTTTAGAGGCTTTGTTGGAAACCTGAAAGACATGAACCCTGGGTCAATAACTTAGATGGTCAAGAAAGAAGAATAAGTAATTAAAACCAACAAATGGTTCCATTGCCACATTAATAGGAACGAGAGAGGATTGAGTAGACGAGATAGATTGAGTGAGAAGAGAACAAAGAAAAAAAGAGAGCAATGAACCACTAGAAGGGAATGTTGAGACCTTGGAACCCCACGAAAGCAAAAATTGAAGGCTGGTTGAGAACCAAAGAGCTAGAGTTTTCATAGAAAGACAATAGAAACCCTAGAATCACACCTCACAAATATCTGGATAAATACGTATTTATTGATTTACATGAAGTCTTTTTCTGTGATTTTCTGCATCTACTACAAGAGTGGATACTAAGGTTGAAGGATAACCACGTGATGAACTAGATTCAACAGTTAGATTGGACCCCAGTACAGATTGAGCAATTACAACAGGTGAACAACAAATTCACCCGAGCAATAGACTTTTGGTTTGATAGTATTGTGGCAGGCTTCATCATAGAGTTTGCAGTTGACACATCGAAGTCATATAGCGCAACAGAGCAAGAATTTCTTCGTAGACCTCAAGGAAGGTACATTCGATCCTTGTATACTTCTATTAAGATACTGCTATGTAACAAAGGTGTAATGACAATGGAATCAGACAGCTAAACTTCCACGCGTGCATGGGGGAAGGGGGGAAGCACTGACAGAGAGAGGATAAATGGAAGGAGGTAAGGATAAAGGCAAGAAGTAGGAGGAACCCTTGGATCCGATCATGATGGATGATGACCAGATCAAGTGGATATTGGCATCATCAGGAACGACGTGTAGCGGAGTACCCTACCAATATAAGGTGAATACCAAGAAGAGAGTCGTAGCTGCAAGGGAGGGCTTGGCTAGCGATGAGGAAGAGGTAGAGGATCTCCGGGCTGTGGAGTAGATTGAGGAAATCCTGCGTGCAACATACGAGAGGAAGACGAGAGGTCCAAGAATGGGAAGAGAAGGCAACCATCCTATCCATATTAATGTCAGTGTGGAACCCATAAACCCATGTGCGACTAATACACCAAAGAGAACACCACCATTTAGGCAACCGAAGTTCGGAGGAAGTCCAATAGCAGGAAGTACATCTACACAAGGAGAAAAAATTGGAGGAGCCAATTCAAGCAACACTAGTCAAGTATCTACACCACGTGGAGGAGGTAGTAGTTTCATATTCAGAATGGTAGGACACGATCCCACCATCAGATTACCAGAATTTCGAGGAGAATAAGCAGAAGACCCTGAGAAGCATTTGTTCATTTGTGCAAAGATCTGGAAATCATAACAGATCACTGATGAAGATACCAAACTCGCACAGCTAGCGATAATGCTAAGAGACCACGCACTAGACTGGTACATGAGTCTAGACACAAACAGTGCCCCTGGGATGACAAGGACACTGGTCGACATTAAGAAATTATTGATAAATGAGTTCCATAATCCGACCTAGGAGGATTAGTACATGAACGAGATGATCGAAATAAGACAGAAACCAGGAGAATCTGTATGGGAGATTGATCATATATTCAAGCGACTTAAGGGAAAGTTAAAATACCTCATGACCGATATGCAACATCGACACATGTTTGTCAACTCACTACTACCACACTTAAAATATCCCTTACGACAACAAAAGTTTCAGACACAGGAAGAGGCTCTGCAAGTAGCCTTGCAACTGGAAGAGAACCAGTACCAGCAGATGGACCCAGCTATCAAAGAACTGAAGGAGGATATGAAGAATTTAACATTTCAGCTGAACCAGAATAAGAACAAGGACAAACGAGAAGTCGTTTGGTGCACCACATGCAGGATGGAAGGACACCACAAGAACGAATGCCCAAGATTCGTGCAGTATATGGAAACAGGTATGCCAAATCCGCTACCATAGGGAGGATTATGGTGCGAAATATGCAAGAAATTGGGTCAGGACCCTTATCACTGCACAATGATGTAGAAATACCAGACAGTTCCAAAGAGTTCATATTGCACCTTTTGCAAGTTAGTGGGCCACAACGACAAAGATTGTAGAACTATGGAGCTGATGCGGGAAAGAACATCAGATGCATATAGGGTACAGGCCGAAATGATGACTGGGCAAGCAACGCCACAGTTCAATCACGCCCCAGCTCCATACAACACTGTGCAACAACAATATAATACTGCGCATCAACCCTACAATAACGTGCAGCTGCAGTACAACCTGGAACAAACCCAGTACAATACCGCATAGTACAATCAGGCAACATAGTATAACATGCCGAGAGGTGATCAAGCAGGCTATAGAGGAGGAGGACGAGACAGAGGAGGTTTTAGACGCGATAGAGGACCAGTCACATGTCACAATTGTCAACAACCAGGACATTATTCATGGGAATGTCCACTTCCACCAGCAACTTGTATGTATTGTCGTGAATCGGACCACGATACAAAGGAATGTTCGACACTACTAGTAAAGATTCAGGAAAAGAGGAACCAGAACAATCAGAATGTTCAGTGGATTTCAGCCGAAGCAAGGGATGACGGACGGAACATCAATATAGTCACTCATGGAGGAATGAAAACAGAAAATGACACAGTTCGACAGGAACCAACGTAGAACCAATGGGTAAAGAAGAACACTGACCCCAAGAAGCAGTTCGACATGCAAAAGGAAAAGGAGATCTTTAAAGAAGCTCGACAAGAATTTCAAAAGGAGGACATAGTGTTGACTACACAACTAAGCAAGGAAGCCCCAAAATATGAGATACCGCCATCGCTAGACCATACCAATGAAATGCAACCCAAGGGACAAGTAAGTACAATCAAAGGATTTTGCAATCATGCATAAAAGTATTAAGTGATCCTTCATCTGTGAAAATATTGCAAAACATACTAGAGAAATGTAGCAGCGAGACGGAAGAAAAGATAGAACCAAAAACCGTCAATCACCTACACAAAAGAAGAAGAACAAGTAGGTAATTTAGACTAAATGCAAACATTGGGGATTTCAATATGGGAGACATTATACTAGACCTAGGATCCGAAGTGAATGTGCTACCAAAGACGACATGGCAATGCATGGGAGAACCAACATTGGGATACTCAACCATTCAATTGAAACTAGCAAATCAGCATAGAGTCCTACCAATAGGTAGACTGAAAGGAGTGACAGTAGATCTTGATGGAGTGTGCACTAAAGCAAACTTTGAAGTCACTGAAATAGTAGATGGCACAACACCTTACCCAGCATTGCTTGGTTTGGATTGGGTGTTTGACAACCAGGCCATAATCAATTTGAAAACCAATAAAATGGCATTTGAGTTTGGAGAATACAGGGTTATAGCACCACTAGATCCATCGGAAGGGGAGAGTTTCGTAGAACCCACTTGCCTGGACTTAGAGGAGATCGGCCAGTTGTACAGAACAACTGCGCATGATGAGGATTACATAAACCCAACTGTACACGGGGCACTCAGTTGGCGAAGCATTACTTCATGCGCAACAGACTCAGACACCGGTTTAGAAAACTAGCAGCAGAGACTACATGAAGTATCCTTGAGAAGATGTGAAAGAATAGACGGCTTAGTAAGGTGGGTAGGCATAAAAATCAGAGAACCACCCAGTTTCCATGGACTAAATGATTTGGAAACATTCTTGACACAATATGAAGACAAAGTATTAGAGAATCAGATTAGCACTTGACCAAGAACTCAAGGCCACACCCACAAGATGGTGGGGCGCACATAAAGAGACCATCACAGACTGGTATCAATGTAAGCGATTACTGTGCATAAGGTTCGACGCAAAACAAGAATAAAACAAACAAAAAAAATACGAAGGACAAGAGGCACCAACATAACACTTGGCGAAGTGAAAAATGTTGTGGAAGATGACACCACCGGAGGAATGGCCTCATCACTTCATACATACTTTAGAGGGCATACCAGTGAACTGGTATACAGACCAGGAATTGCACAAAGGAACTAAGACATGGAAGACATTGCAACAGAACTTTATAATCACTTTCTCATTCAATCATGAGAACCCCCAACATAGACGCAGCCCTAGAACGGATCAGAGGAGTCATATTCATTAAAGAACCATAAATAGAACTTATCACAAAAGAACAATAGTGGAATAAACAGATAGTCAAGGAACTGTTGTCATGTTACCAGGTACAGGAGGAAGCACCAGATGAAGATGATCCACGCAATATTCAGATCGAAGAAGTAGAAGGCGAAAGAGATGTGGAAGGACCACCCATAGAATCAGAAGTCATTTCCATGCCAATTAAGGTAAAGAAAGTTAACATCGGGATAATTGAGTAGCCCAAAATGACCAGCATTGGAGACTACTGGGATGAGCAGACAATAGAAAGCATCATAGAATTGTTGCCCGAATATAGTGACCTTTTTCCCACAACATTTACAGAGATGAAGGGTATAGCTGAAGAATTAGGAGAAATGAAGATACCACTCAAATCTAACGCGAGACCTATTAAACAACGACCCTACATATTGAACCCCATATATAAATAGAAATTTAAAGATGAGATCGACAGGATGCTCGAAGCTGGCATCATCAAACCAGTTGAGGAATCAGAATGGATAAGCCCGATGGTAGTACAGGACAAGAAACAAGGAAGAGGGATCAGGATATGCGTCGACTTGAGGAAGTTGAGTGATGCATGCCTACACGACCCATTTCCTACACCATTCACAGATGAAGTGTTAGAGAATGTCGGGGGACATGAAGCTTACTCATTTACTGATGGATTCTCAGGCTACCATTAGATTAAGATAGCACATGAGGACAGACCTAAGACCACGTTTGCGACAGAATGGGGATCTTATCAGTACACAGTCATGTTGTTTGGACTGAAGAATGCACCCGCAATATTCTCCAGAGTGGTCAACGTAACATTTAAGGAATTCATCCATCAATTTCTTGAAGTATACCTGGATGATTGGACGGTTTATAGTCTATCAAAAAACCATGTGGAAGTTTTACGAATGATTTTAGAGAGATGTATACAGTGCCAGATATCACTGAATATCAAGAAATGCATATTTGGAACACCGTTTGGGA
Organism: Picea abies; assembly: GCA_900067695.1. Classification (NCBI taxonomy): domain Eukaryota; kingdom Viridiplantae; phylum Streptophyta; class Pinopsida; order Pinales; family Pinaceae; genus Picea; species Picea abies. The sequence continues at coordinate 19,982 of CBVK0100096498.1, read as the reverse complement.
TACTATTGGGCCATATAGTATGCAAACAAGGCTTGTTAGTGGATTCGGCAAAGATCATAGTCATTGTTAACTTACCAACACCAAAAATAGTCTTCCAGCTAAGAGCAATGTTAGGACACACAAGATACTACAAGAAATTCATCAAAGGATATGCACAGATCACAGAACTAATGGAAAAACTGTTAAGGAAGGATACAAAGTATCAATGGAACAACAAGTGTCAACACGGTCTGGATACCCTGAAGGAAAATATGGTTACTGCACCGATATTAGTATTTCCAGACTGGGAAAAGACATTCCATGTGCATGTAGATGCATCAGTGATATCACTTGGAGCTATCTTAGCACAACCAGGAGTGGGAGACTTGGATCACCTGATAGCGTTTGCAAGCATGAATTTATCAGACTCCGAACATAATTATAACATGACAGAAAGAGAAGGCCTATCCATGGTCTATGCACTACAGAAGTTCATACATTACCTATTGGGAAAACACTTTAAGATGTTTACAGATCACTCAGCCCTGAAATACCTAGTCAACAAGCCAGTGTTGGGGGGGGAGCATCTGTTGATGGTTACTGTTATTTCAAGAATTTGACTTTGAAGTAATAGTTAAACCAGAAAAATTGAATGCAGGACCTGACCACCTATCAAGGGTCACTAATGGAGAAGAACCTATGAATTTAGAAGACAACTTTTCGGATGCACAATTATTCTCAGTACAAATCGTTGATGACTATTTCACAGAGATCACCCAGTACTTGAGCACATGTACTATGCCACAAGAATATACCACCGCGCAGAAGAAGAACCTGGTAGTCCGCGCAGCCGACTATCAACTGATCACAGGACATCTATACAAGATGGGTGCAGATAGCATCTTGTGAAGGTACGTGTTAGAGCATGAATGACCAAGAATTTTAGCAGAAGCCCACAAGGGAATGGCAGGAGGGCATTATGTAAGAAAAGATACCGCGCAGGACTATGGTGGCCAACGATTCACAAAGACTCGAAAGATTACTGTCAGAGATGTGATGTCTCTCAAAGGGTAGGAAAACCCAATAGAAGGAACGCGATGCCACTATGACCACACGTAATATTACAAGCATTTGACAAATGGGCAATAGACTTTTTGAGACCAATTAACCCACCAGCCAAAAGGATAGGGGTAAGATACATTATCATCGTGACAGAATACCTAACAAGATGGGCGAAAGCCACACCGATAAAAGATTGTAGCGCAAAGACAGCTACACACTTCTTGTTTGAACAAGTAATCACTAGATTTGGGTGTCCAAGAGTTTTGATGAGCGACCAAGGCACACACTTCATAAACAACACCATCCGCACGATGACTGAAGAGTTTGAAGTTCATCACCAGAAAAGCACACTGTATCATCCACAGACAAATGGCATAGTAGAAGCCTTCAACAAAATTCTGGAGAATGCACTGACAAAGATCTATAACGTCAACAGAGATGAATGGGACCTCAAAGTACCAGAAGTATTATGGACGTATAGGACTACATGCAAAAAGTTGACAGGGCACACACCATTCAAACTAGTCTATGGCCAAGAAGCAGTAGTGCCATTAGAAGTTTTAGTACCCAGCTTACGCGTAGCAGCTATCACACAAATGACAGAACGAGGCATAGTACAGGAGAGACTGAATCAGTTATTGTCAATGGAGGAAGACCAAATATTGGTAGGATTCCATCAACAAGTGCAGAAAGAAAGAGACAAAGCTTGGCACGATCGACACATCAAGAAGAAAACATTCAAGGAAGGAGATCTAGTATTTCTCTATGACAACAAATTGTTTCAGCACCTGGGAAAGATTAGAATGCATTGGTTAGGACCATACGAAGTAAAAGTTGTCACAGATGAAGGAGCTGTACAAATACGAGATTTAGCAAGCGCAAAAATTAGAGGAATTATCAATGGGAGCCGACTGAATTTGTACAAGGACAGTTGACCACCCACTGCGCAGTAAAAATAAATAAAAAAAATTCAAAAATAAAAAAGAGAACAAAAAGGAAACAAGACTAAAAAGCACGCAGTATGCCAGAGATAGAAAGGCCACATGATGTTCGAAACACAAATTCAGCAAAACAAAGGACAACAGTCATATACAAAGGGAAACAAGAGGGAAAAGGAAAGTCGGCAAAAGCAATATCACATGACAACACTAGGTGGAATTAAAGCACGACAAGGACCAATGGGACATCACATTAAACACGCCAACTGGAGACGAAAAAGAAAGCATAATGGAAAGTATGAAACCACCACAGATGCATTGAACCCACAGTTATGATGCATTAAATGCATAATGGAGGAAGCGCCCTCGACAAGCTTCGTAACAAGCCCATACAACATGCGAGCAAGGGAGCAACTAGTCTATTCGCAAAAGGAGCACAGAGAGAGAGAGTAATAGTATCCAGAACGAACAAAGCGAGACCACAGAGCTCACCGAAGTTATTCGAACTCGAAAAATGTTCGACAGTCACCACTATGGCACCATTGAAGCCAGCAGAAGAAGGCCAGACAACCAGACCGACCAGGGTTCAAACTAGGTCATGAGGATCACTGGAAGAAAATGAACAACAACAACCGGAGATTGTCATTATCGAAGAGATCCCATCTCCAGAGACAATATCGGTGAACTCTACACTGATACTAGAAGAGATTCAACAACCAAAATCAAAGGCCATAAAAGAGGATATGCCAACAGCAACGCAGGAGCCTCAGAATGAGGAAGCAGAAACCCAACAGGAAGTGCAACCATAAAGCACTAAAGCAGCCGTGGAAGTTATTGGCACGACAAAAAACCTGGAAGCAACAGTGCAACCAGACGAGTCACAAATGACCATCTCAGGTCAACCAGCAGAGGAGACCGCTGGAAATGTCGCGGCTTGGCTAGAATGGCTGATAGGGGAACAACCAGAAGTTGTTGAAACTTCGAACCAACCACTGGAGCAAGAAGACAAAGTACAGATACCGAGCTCAACCCACAAGAAACCTACAGCATAAATTGTTCTACCACACATACCAGCTAGAGTATAGGTAGAACTGAAGCTATTGGGTCACGTCGGGAAGCTCAAGTATTCTAAAAATGACATATCAGATGAAACCAAGTTCCCAAAACTTGTGTAGAGGGTCTTTATGTAGATCATAGGCATAACTCGACTTGGAGAAATGATCAACCAACCATACCAGTGGGAAGCTGGGCTAGAGAGAAGAATAATCTTAGGTTTGTTGAAGCTACCACATTTTGGCAGAGGCTAGTATGCGACAACATGCGTCAAGCAGTTGTTAGCAGTCACACATGGAGGGGATATATGGATGGACAAACCCGTCCCCATAACCATTTAGCTTATTGCACAAATAATAGGATTACCAATCTGGGGTATGGATCCCGCGTTGATTGTGGATGACAAATCCAAGGAGAAATCATTGGCAGAAGAAATGAAGAAGAAATATGGCATTTCCAAGGGAACGAGAGGCATCATGATCAAACGAATCAACAACACAACTACACAATTGGGTGCAAATATCCTAGCTTGAAAATTTCTCAGAAAATGCCGCAAAGATGAAGTACCAGTTGGAGTCATTGCAGTTGCAGCTCAGTGCGCAGAAGGCACCTCAATGTGTTGGGTGCCATATTTATTGAACTTATTTCAAGAGGACTACAAGGATGCATAGGACCTAGTCATAGAGTTCCATTACTCATGGTTGATCACCCTAATAGCCTTCATGGGATGGCAAAAACCAGGCTATGTAATTTTTTGTACTAGACCACACCCAGCGGAAGTGAGATACCTATTACTGAGATCCAGGCCACATGCTAGGCACAAGAGGGAGAATGGAATCATATTTGAAGCATAACTATGAGACATACAGAAAGCTATCATCTGATCATGGAGAATAGCACCAGAGGCTGTCACGCGATATGCAGACATCGCCAACTTCTGTGCCACATGACAAACAATGTGGATACAACAAAGGCAGGATCTAGATAAAAAATGGCTACAGATGCACTATTGCATCACAGAGGGTGATATCGACATGGTCATCAGCGAATGGCCTGATGAATGGAGGATCCCAGCCATTACCCGGGGAATACTGGAAAGAACAATAGAAGGAGAGGCAACGCAGGTGGAAACATAGCCTTCAGAAATCCCAGTGCCCAAGAAACTAAGGATGGGCCAAAGCAAGTCGACTCAGGCATACGAAGGGTCAAAGAAGACAGGGACCCAGAAGGGGAAGAAAGAGACTACACAACCGACCAACGAACAATAGAAACAGGCTGAGGGAGCGTAGGAGACCGCCCCAAATCCCATCACACAGGAACCAGGGGGAACTAAAAGACCAGTCGCGCAGGTAGGAGGTGCACACAAGAAATCAAAGGCGCAACGAGCATCACTAGACTATAGATCACAGAAGACAATGGGGAAATGATCGCCAGAATGGTCCAGGATTGCCTAGCAGAAGACTTCGATCATGCAACACATCACAGGGATAAACTGCAAAAAGAGCTGGAAGAAATGGGATAGTTCCTCAAGAAATTCAGGGAAGTACAGATAGAAAGCAACAATAGAGGCATAGATCCATCGACACTATAGACCAAAGAAAGAGTGGAGGAAGAAGAATGAGACCCAGTCCACTCAATGCCACAACCAAACACAATAGTCTACATCAAACCTAGCATGTTGTGCATGGATTAAATCGTGGGGAAGACACCCTTGAAGGATTTAGATCACATCCAATTGGTCTTGACGTGGATGTCATCAAGGGAACTACACAAGTTTCAGGTTAACGTCGACCATGAGGTACAGTCTTGTGCACATAAAAACTTAGTAGAGCTACAACAAGCAACAAAGAAGCGGGAGGCACTGGAAAAATTTTGTGAGCAGGCCAAGTTCGAAACTCAGGAGGAAAAAGAATGCATGAATGAACTGAAATGAAGAGTGGGAGGAATTTTTGAGAAACTCCCAAACACCGCGTAGGGAAAAAAACTCCCCATAGTAGAAAATATCGATCAGATTGTGCAGGCCATCGAGCAATATCAGAAGGAGATTGAGAGTCTCTGAGAGCAACTCATACCCACCACTCCACCAACAATGAAGGAGCAAAGGAAGCAGGAAGCAACAACGCAACTGTAGGAGATAGAACATCAGGTTATCACAACAACTGAATTGTTTGATAAAGCAACACAACTTTGGGCAAGGTTGGAGGAGGATCCACAGGTCCAACGCTAGGACAAGGAAGAGGAAAGGATCAATGCAGAGATCCAAGAACTCAAACAGAGGCAGAAGACCATACCAATCCTAGAACGAGTCAAAGGGATGCAAGATATGAAGAAGATGCAGACAGAACTTATCACTGCACAAACACAGAAACATGAGCATCAGGCTCAAATAGAGTCGTTACAGGAAAAGGTAGCAGAAGTACTCGCACAGGCGGAAGGAGACAAAACACAGATAGCACAGACCCAAGCAGAATGTGTAGGACTATTGAGCGATGAAGTGGTAGTTCAGGTAGTGGACACCATCAAGGAGAAGACCGCACAGGCACTGACAAAAGGAGTAGAGCTCAAGGAAAAGTTCCAGACAATCACCAAGGAGATCGAGGAAGCTCAGAAAGATTAGGTGACTCAGGACGAGTCACATGTTAGTGTTGGGGGACTGTTGGCACCAGGCTAAAGTGGAAAGAAGGATGATCGTGGGGAAAGAAAGCATGTAGAAACTAAAGTAACAGATGGAGGAAGAACAACATGTGTGCATGCAAGAAAGCGTGCACAGGGAAAGTGACAGCTGGAGGAAGAAAAACACATGCGCATGGGAGGAAGACCTAATGTTGGTAGGGTTAAGGTTTTGGTAATATATTGTAAAAGGTTGAAGAGCTTGATAGATATAAATAGAGATATGCAGGTATCATATGGAGGTTTTCCTTTTGTATCAGTTCGGCTTTTGTATTATTCCATCATAGTTATGTACGAGTTGATGCATTATGTAATACTGTTATAAACCATTTTTGTAAGCTGTCGAGCTAACAAGAGAGGGGAGAAGGAATATCTGAGGATTAGATCACAGGCTGTGGAGCCTGGTGTGATCTAGTTTGCCTCATACAGATCTTACCCAATTTGAGGAGAATTGTAAGCGTGCGGTGTTGGAGATGAAAAACTACCATAATAAAAGAGCCTAGAGCCAAATCTTTGTGGACGTAGCCCAGGAGGGGGTGAACCACGGTAATATCTGTGTAATGTGATGAATGCATGTATATCTTTGTTTCCTTTCAACAGTTAATTGTTATGCTAATGAATGAGTGAATATATTGTTATGAAATACGATTGTGTTGTTCGGGGAATAAATTGTGGTAGATAAGCACATAACCAGGAATAATAGTAGGTTGCAGTCACAAGTCATAGTACATGGATTTGAATAATAAACCCCTATCTCATACTCGATCCTAGGCTGTAAACACCTGAGTCTTACAACCACCCATTTAAAGCTATCTCGGGTGAGACTGCGCAGTGCATTTTGTGTACTGTGTTGCCTTCTGATTTACCAGGAGGGCCGCAGGCTGCTAATACATTTGCCTGCGAGAATGCATGATTCTCACATGCTGCCCTAAGCTAGGGTGCGAGAAGTTCGCACTGTGTTGAACTGCTAGGGTGCGAACTCTTTCTAAAGCAAGGAAAACGATGAATTCTCGATGCTTCTAGAAGGGAATCTTCTAGAAGGATGAGATGGCATTCGAATGGTTATCCTAGTACTGGATTCCCTGATATTTTGGGATCATTCTTATCCAAGTAACTAATTCATTCTCTCCTATATATTGAGGGAATTCTCATGGAAAAGGTTAAGAAAAGAAGCAAGATTCATTGGAGAATTGGTGAAAGAATTGTGTGAAAGATTGAAGCTTGAACAACAGGCTAGGAAACTCCAGCAAGGATATCATAAGGGTTTTGGTCTTCTTCATGCAAGTGAGCAAAGTGTGTGTGTTGGAGCCAAGGGCCATCAAAAGGAAGTTTGCGACATGAAGGCTTAGGTTGTAATCTTTACTTTTCATTAATATGATATAGTAATATGTCCCTTTCCCATAAAGCTATTTCCACTTTATTGTATAATTCCTTGATCATATACATAGATTGATTGTTGAATAGATTGTGCTTTCTTCACTTTAGTTGGTTTGTGTTGTCTTGGTCTTGACTGCACGAGAGAACTGGAGTGAAGCGAGAGCAACAAAGACCATAGAAAACGATCATAAGGTATGTTATTTATTCTTGCCTCCTATTTAATTCAATGATTAAAATCTAGGGAAAGAGTCATATTCTGTCTTGCTTTGTTCTAGATCCTGGTGGATCTAGGGAGATCGGTTAGTGTCCGCACCTATGGATTTATCCAATAACAAAATTGGCGACTCCACTGGGGAACATCCCATTTTCTTTGTGGCTTTTGATATTTTTCTATGTCCATTTTCTCTGGTTTTACTTTTCTCCTGTCCTATCAGTCTCTGAGTCTTCAGGATATCCTGATAGACCTTCTGGGTCCAGAAACCTTTTTAAATTTTGCTTCATTTTTCAAATTTTTGCTTATGTTTAGGCATTCTCGCACTGTACTTCATTGCAGCCTGCGAGAATAGGTAGAGTTCACACTCTGCCTTTAGGTTTTAGTGTGAGGTTCTCGCACCCTGCTCAAGGGTCACCTGCGAGAATCAGTGTTTCTCACACTGTGTAATATTGCCTGCTTGCGAACTCGTTTTGTCAAATTTTTGGATTTGAGTTTTGGTATTTCCAACTGCCCAGATCAATTTGATTGCCTCTTATGAGCTTCTTGGACCATTGATTGATGTATTTCTTGTCTTCGTTTGCATGCTTGAACAGTCTTAGGATTTCAAGGCTTTTCTTGTCATTTTTGGCTTGACTTTCGTTTCTTGACTTTTCTTGGCAAAACCATTCTCTCTGACTTCAGAATCTAAGTGTGTTTGATTAGTTAAGAACCAGTGATTGGTTGAAAGTTTAGTGTTTGGTTTTTCTCATTTTCTTATTGGTTTGAAAGGTCATTTTCTTTTGCATTTGAGAAGACTACTTTGGTTTGCTCTTTATTTTTGCTTTCATTGAAAGAGTTGATTGGGTTTATCATTGCTTGTTCATTTGGTTTTTGATTTTCTGTACTCTCGTTGTCATAGTGTGGGTCCTTTTTGAAAAGTGAACAAAAAGTTTTTCTTTCAAAAAATTCTTTTTGTTTTAGAAAACATTGAAAATCAAATTATTGAGATTGTTGAAGTATTTGAAAAAGACACAATAGAGAGTTGTCATTTGATGACTGATTGTTTGCATTTGCATTTCAAAGGAAATTTTTCATTGTAGTTCAAGGTTGATCTGGAAAACTTTCTCTCTCTCCCATACATAGGATTCATTGAACGAAAAGTGATATATTTCATTCTCATCCTTGCATTGTTGGGTCAAAGTCATACAACATAAGTTTCATTTCCGTTACCTTTGAGTAAACAACAACTCTTAATAACACTGCGTAATCATAAAATTTATCTAGTAACTCTTTTCTAGGGCTCTATTACACCAATATTTAGCTAGGCTAGCGCTTTGGAGTAGGAAGAGAGATACACTCTCCAAAAGCACAAAACACACAATAGCATCTTGTGATTAGGGAGTGTTAAATTCCATTTGCAACATCTTGTCTTGGGAAGCCCTTCTCACACAAGGGTCAAACACTAAGTTGCATTGGTATTGGCAGAGTTACTCACCCTGCTTTGTTGCTATCAGTGTAGAGATTGCATGTATTACGGGGATCACTCAGAGGTATACCCACAATGATGCGTGGAAGCCTTTTGAGTTGATTGCGGGCTAGATACCCTACCCTTGCGTGTGGATCGGACTGTCGACTGTTCCCTCAGGCTTTATTGTTGTTTGTGGTGACCTTAGTGGCCTATCTTTCTAGGTTCTTACCCAAGGTGACTATGGAGGGGAAAGCCTTCACGGTACTTGGAATTGACGTTGACCAAACTCACTCAGGCTCCTTGGAGGGTATACCCACGATTATGTGTGGGAGCTTGCACCAGGGTGTAAGTCCGTTAAGCAGGTCGTCAGCATAACTTTTCCACCCTAGCCCTACCCCTTCTCGTCTCATTGTTGCGATGTTGGATTTCATCACCAACTAGTGGCTTCAAAATTAGAAGGTCTTGTTTTCCAGGTGATTGCTTCCTAGATTTTGTTTACTAGCGCGTGTTGTTTGTTTCTCGAAGTTGACCATAGGATTTTCTTCATGAAGTTTGTCATTTGTTTACAATAGCTCCTCCACATCGTTCACATAGAATGCAAGGTTTATCTCCAGAGCATCTGGACGGTTCTCAACCCTTGCCTACAGGTACACCTGAGGGCTCTTCTCGGCAAAGTGAAGCCACAGTCGTCGCCACACCACAAGTGGAACGAACAGACTCTCTAGAACCTTTCCGAATTACCAATACTCGAGAGGATTTTCGACTTCACCCTGGTTCTGAGCGACCATTTATGTGACTGAATTCTTCCGGAGAATTAGTTGTTACCTCTTCTGGATCACCCGTTGGGCCTTTTCCCGGTGTAGAAGGCCAAGATCCTTTTTGGTCTGTAAGTGATTTCCGAAGGACCCTTTTTGGTCCTGGTTCACCTGTGGTTTCTAAAATCAACCCTCCGGTGTTTTCTAAGATAGAGACTGTACCGTTGAATACCACTTATCACTTTATTGTCCCTGCCGAGATGGCCCATCTCACGAATACTACGAGTGTGACAACCAGGTTCACTACAGCTGATCTTGCTCCTATAAACACACAGTGAACGCCCAATGTCACTCTGACACTACCACCCAGATACCATGCGTTGAATTCTTTGTTGAATGCTTCTATTCCAACACCTCCGCAAACCCCATCCGGTTCTCCAGGTGGTCCTTCTTTTCCTGGGCACCCTATTCCCGGTTTTATTCCGACATTCCCTCAATTTCCTTCTGGAAGACCTTTCTTATCTTCCACTGGCAATCCTAATCCTAGTGGCACTATCCCATCCATTACACCAAACTTGCAGATTCCCATTGGTGGGCAAGGTGGTACGATTCAACTTCCTCTTATCGGAGACATTCCAATTACTACACAACCTTCGATTGGGACACAACTTCCGGTTGGAACTCCGCCTACGATAGGGGGACCAACCCCACCTTTTGGACAAAATATACCTCCCTCTTTGGCCCAGTATTGGAATCATATGATACAAAATTCTCAAATGACTGGGGGGCAACAGTTTCCTATCCCTACTATAGGCCAACCATATCTAGGTATACCCAATCCTATTTGGGGTACGAATGCTCAAACTCATGTCCCTGCTCAAGGTTACAATCCCTCGAGCTACTATCCTATCCAACCACCACCGAATCTGCCTGGGTCTTCCCATTATGCGCAGACTGCTTACGGTCCTACTGGTTTGCCGACAGGGCTTCCACCCCAAAGTCACCAGTACCCGCAGGTGAATCGACAGTTACCTTTTCTAGCTACTTTGGATTTGCCAGATTTGTCTAGGATTTTAAATGATCCTATTCGTCACTCTCCCCAATGGCCTGTTATTCCAGCCAAGCTTCCATCGGACATTCCTAAATTCGATGGCAAAGTGGGAGAGGACCCAAACAATCACGTTATGACTTTTCACCTCTAGTGCTCATCCAACTCATTGATGGATGACTCTATTCGTTTACATCTTTTTCAATGAACCCTTACAGGTTCTGCTGCAAAGTGGTATATTGAATTGCCACAAGGTTTCTTCTCTGATTTCAACACTCTAGCTATGGCTTTCCTTACACATTACCAGTTACCGATCTGTTATGACATAGGAACCAAGATTTTGACTTCTTTCAAACAGAACAAAGGCACTCATATATCTGATCATATCCATGAGTGGCAAAGGAGACGACGTCTCATTAAGCTTGAGCTTCCCGATCAGTTGCTGGCAGAATGGTTTACAAAATCCTTTGTGAACGAAATCGGTAAGGAGATTTCCATGGGTGGTGTAGTCACGAAAGAGCAGGCTATAAATTTTGCTCAATATCTTGATCTTGTTTATTCATAAACGAGAACTCTTTATGATTTATTACCTGATTTACCTCATCCTAATGCTTCCAACACTTCAACTACTCCAGCTGCCTCGCATGCGGCTGATGGTGTGATTGGTATTTCTCAAACTCAATCAAATTCCGTTTCAAGCACAAACCCTAAATATTCTTCTTCTAATGTTCAAAATTCTCCGTCTCCTGCCACTCCCACCGACAAAACTTCTGAGGTGAATGCTGTCCAATCTACCCCAGTTGGTAAAAACAAATCTAAAAAAGGGAGAGGTAAGAATAAGGAGGGAAAAAATAATAATCAAGCAGAGCAAACTAAAACCACTCCTGTTGAAGATCGGGATAAGCGCAAAACATGATACCCTTGCCTTATCTGTGGTGATGATCATTACACGAAGGATTGTCCACGACGTGACGAGGTCACTAAGTTCCTTCAAGGAACCTCGAAACCCCCTGCACTAGCTGTCTTGTCCCAACCCTTCCCGTCTCAACAACAGGCTCAGTTGGTCATCCATGACCAACCATCCTCTTCTACTACATCATATGTTTTGAAGTGTACTGGTGATTCTAAGCAGAACAACGTGGCACTCATGACTAGAGCCAAAGATTATTCTCCATCTAAGGAGAAGGTTGACGATTTACCTCCTGCTTTGGTACAACCCTCTCCAACGAATCCACCTACCAACGATCCTCTTCATATCGAACGACCGAGCCTCGACACAGTTCTGTGACCCCCCCTAAGGGTGTCGTATGAAAATTGGCTTTCAATCCTCATGCTAGTGCGGCCCAGAACTATAGCATTGTTGAAGATCTGGCCCAGGCACCTTCTGCGATGTCATCCCTTGAAGTCCTTCAGTCTTGTCCCGCACAAAGGAAGGCACTGTTGAAAGCTATTGGTGGAATTGACCCAATAGATACGAATTTAATAGTCTTTAACTTGGATGATCACATTCCAAGGTTACCCCCTCAACTCGCGTTTCAGATACAAGTTGTTGTCTCTGACAAGAACATTTGCCGAACTGTTATTGACGAGGGTGCCTCAACTTGTGTTATGTCTCTTGCTTGTTGGAAAGCCATTGGCTCTCCTCCTTTGAATGAATCCCATAACACTCTTAAAGCCTTCAATGGCTCTAGTTTTAAGCCCTACAGTGTTCTTCCTTCATTGCCCATTACACTAGAAGGTAAGAAAGTCTAAGTTGAAGTGGAAGCCTTTGACACTCCACTTGATTATAATATTTTGCTTGGTCGCAGTTGGATCGATTCCATGTGCGCCGTTGTGTCAACACTTTTCCATGTAGTATGTTTCCCTCATCAAGGAAAGTTTGTTACCGTTGACCAACTTTCCTTCTTCAATTCTGATACACATACTGGCAACGTACTGTTTATTGCTAAAACCCCTCCGGGTTATGAGAACGTCGGTGTAGGCCTTTTAAAAGACTCCTCGTTAATGGGTACTTTCCCCATTCCATTGCCTGATGTTCCATGCCCGTTTGTTGCTTCTATCAACATGATTTTCACCGTGCCTCATGAACTTCCTGTGTCTTCCGACCCTTGGATAGTCCCTGACCCTAGAGATCACCTTCATTTCGGCGACGCAATGCCGTTAAGTCCGGTTGAATTTGCTTATCAGGCCATTCAATCGGCAACACCTTCTAATCCCTCTCTTGATGAGTTGTCTCCTGATCCTTTTAGTGTTATTTTTTCCATTGGCGAGATGATCATGTCCGTCATGGAGGACACTCCTTGGGACGATGGGCATCATCATTCCATACTCTTTCTAGAACAACACACTCTTGAGAACTACCAATGGATTTCGACTTCGTTGACCGTTGTTGTCATCTTGACGGTTCCCGCAACTACACACAATGTGTTTACTGATAGGAACTTAAGTAATATCTTGCCCACAATTCCCATGGACATATCCATCAAACTTGGGATTGTCAAAAATGTTCATATAGGAGCTTTGTGTTCTTTCGACGAAATTGTCACCTATACGTCTCTATTCAAAGAATTTCGTGACATCTTTGCCTGGAGCTATGAAGAGATGCCAGGTATCGACCCTGCCATTGTTGTACATGAGATAAAGACATACCCCGGGGATAAACCCGTCCGGCAACGCCTTCGTCCAGTTCACCCACGTAAAGCGGCTGCTATCCAGCTCGAAGTTGAGAAACTTCTGAAAGTCGGCTTTATTTATTTGGTGGCTCTTACAGAATGGGTTTCCAATCCTGTCCCAATTGACAAGAAAGGCGTCAGTATTCGTGTATGTGTTGATTATAGGGATATTAACAAAGCTTGTCCAAAAGACATCTTTTCAACCCCTTTCGTCGACCAGATTGTCGATGACTTTGCCGGAAGTGAAATTTTCTCTCTCATGGATGGTTTCTCCGGTTATAATCAAATTAACATTGCTCCTGAGGATCAACATAAGACTACTTTTATTTGTCCTTGGGGTACTTTTGCCTATCGGAAACTCCCTTTCGGTCTTAAGAATGCGGGCACAACTTTTCAACGCGCTATGTCTTATGCTTTTCATCATATCAAGCACATCGTTCAACCCTATTTGGATGGTTTACCCGCACATTCTATGCACATAATCGATCACCCTACTCACCTCCGAGCCATTTTCGTTCGCTGTCGGTTCTACCGAATATGTTTAAATCCTCATAAGTGCGTTTTTTGCGTAGAATCCAGCCGTCTTCTAGGTTTTATCGTTTTGCGTCAAGGGATATGGGTGGATCCTATTAAGGTTGAGGCGATCCTTAGTCTCCCTCCTCCTTCTACACTGTGCCAGTTGCAAAGTTTGCAGGGGAAAGCAAACTTTCTTCGTCGTTTTATCCCTAATTACACCGAGATCACTCGTGGTTTTACGCGGCTATTAAAGAAAGATTCTGAGTTCGTCTGGGATACCATTTCCAACAATGCTTTTGAAGCTTTGAAGTTGTCCCTAATGCGAGCTCCACTTCTCTTTCCTCCCGATTACAGTCGCGATTATTCCCTTTATCTTGCTGCCTCGGAGTATACTATTGGCATGGTTCTCGTCCAAGAGGATGAAGTGCACGACGAACATGTTATTTACTACTTGAGTTGAAGTCTCACACCAACTAAAATCAAGTATCAACATGTCGAAAAACTGGCCTTGGCTGCCGTTCAAGCCATCCAACGCTTCCGGCACTATATCCTCTCACGCAAGACTACGGTGATTTCTCATTGCAACCCTATGCAACATATTTTGACACGTCAATTGCTAGGGGGAAAATACTCCAAATGGATTGTGATACTCCAAGAGTTTGACTTGGAATTCGACCGCGCCAAGTCTAAGAAATCCTTAGTTTTTGCTGAGTTGATATGCGATTTTCCTCACTCTGCAACGGAAAATGTAGTAGTAGATTCATTACCCGATGAATCTCTTTTCCTTATCAACACTGATGATCTTTGGTATGGGGATATCATTATATATCTCCAAACCTAGACTTTCCGGCCTGCTTTGTCTAGTACTGAACGACATCGCATATGCTATCAAGCTCGTCAATATATTATCCTTGGGGATACTCTTTACCATTGGGGAATTGATTCTATTTTTTGACGTTGTCTAACATTTGACGAAGCCGAGAAAGCTTTGAATGACTACCATTCCGGAGCATGTGGTGGTCATATGTCTGGGTATGCTACTGCCCGGAAAATCTTACGTGCAGGATATTTTTTGCCTTCTTTGTTTAATGATTGCATTACTTCTGTTCAGAAATGCCATGCCTGCCAGACCTACAATCCGAAAATTCGGTCACATCCTGCTGCTCTTCATCCTATGGTCTCAGTTGGTCCTTTTGTGAAATGGGGCATCGATTTCATGACATGTCACCCTCACTCGGCCGGGGGGCATGGTTACATCATTGTAACTGTTGATTACTTTACGAAATGGGTCAAGGCGATGCCGACATTCGACAATACTGGAAAGACTGCAGCCTTGTTTCTTTTTAACCACGTCATAGCTCGTTTTGGTGTTCCCCAAGCTATCGTCACTAATCACGGTAGCCACTTTAGGAATTTTATGATGTATGAACTTACGAAGAAGTTGGGTCTTCGTCATGATAACTCAACGCCCTATTATCCACAAGCTAATGGCCAGGTCGAAGAAATCAACAAAGTTCTCATAACTATGCTTCGACGGATGATAGGAATTCATAAAACAAGTTGGCACACAATGTTGTTTTCGGCATTGTGGGCATACCGGACATTTGTCAAGTCCATTACTGGGTTTATGCCTTTTCGGTTAGTCTATGGTGTGGAAGCCATTCTTCCTATAAAATGTGAGATACCCTCTTTGAAGCTAGCTGTTGAACTCCTACCCAACACTTTTGCTGAAGAAGAACGTCTATTGTATCTTATGCGATTAGAAGAAACTCGACATGATGCCACTCTAGTAATAGAAGCCCAGAAAAAACGTGTCAAGGCCCAATATGAAAAGCATGTCAAGCCTCGTGTTTTCTCCGAAGGTGATCTTGTTCTTCTCTATAAACAAGATCGAGATGTGTTAGGAGCTGGAAAATTCGAACCCATGTGGCGAGGTCCTTATATTGTTCGCCGAGTTTTGAAAAAAGGAGCATATGAGTTGGTAGATTACGATGGTATCCCTTTGAGTGAACCCAGGAATGGGTTGTACTTGAAGAAGTACTATGCATAAATCATCTGTGCACAAGTACTTGTATTTTAATGTATCATACTTTGTGTGTGTTACTATAGTTTGCTTTGGTCGTTATCTGGTCTCTACCCTGATGTGATGTTGTGTTTGATTTCCAGATGTCCGAGTCTTCGCTACCCTATATTGGCTTCGCTAATGGTGCTAGCCGTAGTACTTGGAACCTTGCTTCCGCTGCGTGGGCAATCTATGCCCCAACAAACAAACTTGTGTCTTTACGAGGTGTGTGCCTCGGCCATGCGACCAACAACATTGCAGAGTATAGCGCCGTTATTGAATTATTGGTTGATGCTATCTCTCTTGGAATTCGTCATTTGGTTGTGCGACTTGATTCGCAGTTGATAGTACTACAGTTAAGTAATATATACTCTATTCGAAGTCCTACTTTGTTATGGGTGTATTTGCGAATTCGCCTCTTGGAACGTTATTTTGATCACATTGAATATCAACATATTCCTAGATGTCTAAATACATTAACAGATGCATTGGATAATTATGTATTGGACAGACATTTGAATCATTTATAAATCAAACACATTGAAATTCACACAATATAAAGCAAATCGGTAGAAGCCGTCTGTATATATAACGATCAAAAGAGTTTTTTTTTACAAAAAGTTTGTCCGAAGACCAAAATGTCAAAAATTGAAGCTTATAGCTTCTACAAAGTGACGTCATGGATGACGATCACGGTAACACACGACTGCCCTAGCAACCCTATGGAGCAGTCGACTCATAGATGCTGATACCCCTACAGTATGACACTGATCATGTCGTGGAACCTCTTCCAGAGTCATATCTGGAATGTCTGCAGTCAGGCCCTCTATATTTTGTTCCACCACTTGATAATACTCAACATACTGTGGTGCTGCCGCTACCTCTCCTCACCGCTAGATGGGAGAAGTGTCGGGAGGTCTATAAGGTTCAACATCTGTGTTATCAAAAAATGATTTTGTATTAGTTTTTGGACGAACGTATAAAACAAAAACATTTGAATATGATAAAAATTCACAAAAAACATTTTAAAAAGAAAAAATGTGTGTACTTCTTACCAAGGTCCCCCCACTGAGAATCCTCTGGTAATACCAAATCCAGATCTCCTCGGAGATCCAGCCTAGCATAAGCATAGTCATCAACCATCAACATCTTTGGTTGAAGTCAGTCAAAGAAAGTATCATCATATCTGATGATTGGTCCTGCTACGTGCTAGGCCATGAGCCAACACCATCTCAGCAACCGTGGATCCCTGGGAGCCGGTAAGTTCCACTCCACCTGTAGCCTCAGTAATGGGACCCACTCAAGGAAGAAGGATACCAACAAATATCCATACCCGAATTGTTTCAAGTCACCTTTCCTACATTTGGTCAATTGCTTTTTTATACTGCGCAGCACAACATCTGCCCAGTTAAACACTCAAGGCTCAATATACTCAATAGTGTACTGGAAGTAGCTCTGTAACGCCATATGTGGAGCAAAAATCCCAACCATCTGAGCTATAGTAAAAAGGATAGTACGGAGGGTCAAGTCTCGTACCCCCCAGATTGCTACTTTTCCTTTCTTTCTCTCAGCCTCAGGAATGCAATGTAAATTGCAGTACTCACTCATCTTTAGCCCACCACCTCTACTACCTGTTAGGCTCACATAGTACCCCCGCCATGACAAACCAGTCAAAAAGTAAATGTCCTCAATGTCTAAGGACAGTGTGTGAACCCTCACACGAAACATTTGCTGATCCGGGTCCCACATACGCACCAGGTACTCTAATAGTCTGACTTGGGCCCTCATGCCCGGGATGCGAAAGTACTTCAAGAGCCCACAGTCCCTCAAAGCAGCTATGTAGGTGGATGATTTTCGGCCATTGCATTATCCTCTTCATGTTCCCTTTCGCACCACTCAAGCACCATGTTTATGGCCAATTATCTGCACAAGGAACATAATAAGAGGATTAATAACTTTTTTCATGCTTTGAATCTTTTTCATTGGGTAAAAATTTAAAATTTTTTTGGGCTTTGCGGTTATCGCAAGTGCCCTATGTGCACAGTGTGAGAACCTCACAGGTGGCCTTAGGCTCACCTGTGAGAACGCCTCATTCTTGCAGGCCCCATATAGCTCGCCTACGAGAATGGCAGCGCGCATGTAGGGCTTAGAAAATCAACTTAAAACTGCAAATTTAACCAATGAACTTACAAATTTAAACCATGAAAGTGTTAAGGACAAAGTTCCTACCTTACTGTCTTAGACGACTCCCTGAATGGTCTCTCATAGCTCCCGCAATCTAACGCTGAACTTGGAGGGTAAAAGAGGGGTTTTTTGAGTTCAATAGTGGAAATGTAAAAATGGTGTGGTAAAAAGAGTATTTACTCCTTTTATTTACTTTTACTATATCATTTTGGTTTTTTATGATTATTTACCGATTAAACCCTAATCCATAATGTCATGTTGAGTGTAATTTTAGTAGGCGTGATGACTTTGATGATTAAAAACAGGGCTACAGACATGTTTTTCTTTGTTATCGCGTGTTTTTGATTGTTTTTTATGGTTTTTATATAAAAACCTCGAGCGTCGTTTTTGTCCATTCTTGCGATCGTAAATACATGAGAACGTGATCGAGCATACTTTTATCACTTTTTCGGGCTCAACAAGGTTATACGAAAAAGGAACCCCCCTGGAGTCCTCTTTAAGCTCTTTTCAGACTCTCTAAACATGAAACGATCGCCGAGCAACCTTGCTATTTTCATGCTTGATAAAGTATTTGAAGTAAGCATCTGTTGAGCGATAATTTATCTCTTTTTCGGTCTCATCCAGACTATTTTACAAAAAAGGAACTGAGAGAGTTCTCTTTTAAGTGTTTTTCCAAACTCTATAATCTTGAAAAACCTTTGAGTTTTCTATCTCTGGACTCATTAAACAAACATTGACAGACCCTTGATGGGACAAAATCACTCCTTCTTAGGGTTCGTTAAACATACTCCGAGGGACTCATCCGAAGGATGAGATTACATCAACAAGAATATGTTATCCTCCTCAAGCTTGCGTAAAAATAAAGAGGTACTCGCCAGAAATGGTGGGGGAAAATTTGGGAAAGGGATATGTTTTCATCTTCATATTGATTGGCAGTAAATGTCGCTCTTGAACATGACACCCCCTATTCATCATTTGAAGCCGGTTTGGGAAATCCATTTGTATCTCATTCGATTTGCTACAAGGTCATTCCCTGTGTCGTCTTTGAGTCAATGCTGCCAAATCATTGGTCATGTTGTTCATATGTTCAAGAGAAGTCCATCTGAAACCTATATCGAGTTGGCCATCTGCAGTTATCCATTCTCTCCGTGTCGGCCTTCCCTGTGTCCAATCCAATTCACATCATACTCTGTTCCACCTTCAAAATCTGTTACTCATTTCGTGTCATTGATGGGGGATACATCAAGGCCCTCCTGTGACGAGTTTTGTTCCGTCGACTTCATCTCATTATCTGAAATCAAGACTTAGAAATTATTTGGTACCTTGGAGCTTGCATGCCTCAATGGCAGGTTTCCTCGCTTTCGACAGTGGGTTTACATCATTGACCCCTGATCGAAAGATTCCATCGGATGTTCGACTTCAACTCAATTATTCACACTCGATGGATTGTACTATAGTACCTTGGGAGTCATTGACATCAATGGTGATTTCCCTCTCACTTGTTAACGGTTACATTAATGACCGGTAATCAAGTGGTTTCTGCCATGTTCGACTTCGACACATGTAATCACATGGTTAGATTCATACTTTGGGCGATGAGATTGAAGACCCTGGATATCATCTTTGTGATCCAGGTTGCGATGGAGTATGTATAATTTGTGACACATAGATCCACTGTGTAGTTCTCGTGCCTATGTCGTCTTGATTTGAAATTTCTCACATAGATCCAAAGTGTATTCCGGTGGCTATGCTATATTTTGACAGCATGGATCCACAGTGTATGATTGGTGGCCATGAACCATGTCTATAATGTCATCAGTGTGTGATATGAGTATGGGAATGCCTACCTCAGAATTGATATATATGATATTCTGCAGATACTTGGTTGTTCACAGGTTTCCGATTAGGTGTGCTCTTGGTTCCTGACACACACATGCAGCTTACAAAGTCTATCAGCTGTCACTGGTTCCAACCTCATACTTTGGGGGGCATTCTGTTACCCATG
>CBVK0100096495.1:0-31706 GCA_900067695.1 Picea abies | reverse complement strand
TTCAAATTTGAGTTATATAGACCCTAAGGCTGTGGATAAATGTGAACTACAGCCACATAAAAACACCAAGCCATGGTTGGTACAGTTAGCCACTAGCACCAAAAGGAGGGTAGCAGAGGTCATACCAGCCTGCCAATTCATTATGGGCGAATTCCCCACACAAGCAACCCTTAACATATTACCATTGGGATCGTATGATCTATTGATTGGTATGGACTGGCTAGCCACCCATAAAGCCAAACTGGACTGTTACCACAAAACCTTGGAATGTGTAAGTGAAGAAGGAAGAAAAATAACCCTTCAAGGGATACAAAAACCTATCTCGGTGAGGCAAATATCAACTCTTCAAATGAGAAAGTATTGCAGAAAAGGATGTCCACTATATGTAATACATATGTTGAAAACAATTGAAGGTGACGAACCAAGCCTTGAAGACCACCCCACACTGAAAGAATACAGAGATGTATTTCTAGAAGAGGTACCGGGTTTACCTCTGATAAGGGACATCAACTTCTCAATATAACTTGCACCAGGAGCGGTGCCAGTGTCTAGGACACCCTACAGGATGAGCACACCTGAGCTAGTTGAACTTAAATTACAACTAAAATAAATGATGGACATAGTCTATATCCGGCCCAGCGTGTCTCCATGGGGAGCACCAGTTGTGTTTTTGAAAAAGAAAGACGGTACCCTCCGACTGTGTATAGATTATAGAAAACTCAATAAGGTAACCATAAAGAACAAGTACCCCTTACCCAGGATCGATGACTTGTTCAATCAATTGGGTGGTGCCTCTATCTTCTCGAAGATTGACTTGATATTTGGATACCACCAAGTCCGAATCAAGGGTGGAGAAATCCACAAAACTTCGTTCAGGACGAGATATGGTCACTACGAGTTTGTGGTAGTACCATTCGGATTGACCAATGCCACTGCCACTTTTGTGTGCTTGATGAACAATGTGCTCAACAAATTCCTAGACAAATTTGTTATGGTTTTTATTGACGACATACTAATTTACTCCAAGAATAGAGAGGAACATGAAGAACACCTTAGGCTTGTGCTTCAAGTGCTAAGAGAACATCAATTCTTTGCCAAATTTAGCAAGTGTGACTTTTTCCAGAAGAAAATACATTACTTGGGCCATGTCCTATCAGAAGAAGGGGTAGCGGTAGACCCTGATAAGATCAGGTCTATCATGGAATGGCCTACCCCAAAGGACGTTTTGGATATCAAATCCTTTATGGGCTTGGCAAGATACTATAGGAGATTTATAAAAGGATTCTCCAAGATTGGGTGTCCAATCACTACCCTCCAGAAGAAGGGGACAAAATTCACATGGACACAAAAATGTGAAGAAAGACTTCAAACCTTGAAACATCTATTGACCCACGCACTCGTGCTGAAGGTCGTTGACCCCGAAGATGATTTCCTCGTATGCATAGATGCCTGTAAGGAAGGGCTTGGAGGAGTCATTATGCAAGGAGGAAATGTGATTTTCTATGAATCCCGGAAATTGAATGAGCACGAGGTCAACTACGTGACCCATGATCTAGATCTAGCTGCCATAGTGCATGCCTTAAAAATATGGAAGCATTACCTCGTGGGAAGAAAATTTGTACTTATGACAAACCATTGTGGATTGCGATATCTGTTTGACCAACCAAAGCTCAATGCTAGATAAGCTAGGTGGATGGCCCTCCTCAACGAACTTGATTTTGAAATCAAACATATTAAGGGAAAGGAAAATAGGGTGGCTGATGCCCTTAGCAGAAGCATGAAAACAATTCACCTGATAGTGGTAAGCACCTATGAGACGGATGTCAAGGAAAGAGTCAGAAATGCACAAGAGATAGACACATTGTTCCAGACCGTGACCTCGTACTTGTAGCAAGAACCAACAGGGATAAAATATGGAGGCTACCAGATGATGGAAGGAGGTCTGCTCACTTACAGAAATAGATTGTATATCCAAGATTGTGACGACTTGAAGAGGTTCATAACGGATGAACTGCACAAAAAGACCCTACACTGGTCATCCAGGATACCAGAAGATGATCACAGCCACCAGGAAACAATTCTATTGGCCTGGATTGAGGAAAGACATAGCTGAGTACTTAGCCAAATGCATAGAATGGCAATAGGCTAAAACAGAACACTGACACCCAGCATGATTATTACAACCTCTACCAATCTCGGAATGGAAATGGGAAACCATCTCCATGGATTTCATCACCGGATTACCAACCTTGACCAAACAAAATGATGCCATCATGGTAGTGGTGGATAAATTGAGCAAGTCCACTCATTTTATCCCCATCAAGTCGACTTGTAAGGAAATAGACATCGCCAACGTATTCATGAAGGAGATATTCAGACTGCATGGTATGCCGAAAGAGATCGTGTCTGTCAGAGACACGAAATTTACTTCCAACTTTTGAAAATCACCAATGGTTGGTTTGGAGGCCAAGTTACTATTTAGCATAGCCTATCACCCTCAAATTGATGGACAGATGGAAAGGGTGAACCAAATATTAGAATACATGCTCAGTATGCACGTAATGCATCAACCCAAAAAGTGGGAAGGTTTCCTGCCACTGGTGGAATTCGCCTACAACAATGGCTACCAAGAATCCCTGAAGACGAGCCCTTTCGAAGTCCTTTATGGTAGGCCATGCAATACTCCAGTTAGTTGGAGTAATCCCATAAACAGAGTTACTATTGGACCCGACATGTTGAAAGAAATGGAACAACAAGTGATTCAGATAAAACAAAATCTAAAGGTCGCTCAGAACTAGCAGAAAAGTTACGCCGACCAAAAGAGAACTCCAAGAGAGTTCAAGGCGGGAGACCATGTATACCTCAGAGTTAGGCCCAGGAAGAGTTCCCTGAAGATGGGAGCATGTGCCAAGTTGGCACCTCAATATTGTGGACCCTTTGAAGTTCTAGATAGAGTGGGACCTGTAGCCTATAGGCTAGCACTTCCTCCCACAGTAAAAGCACATAATGTTTTCCATGTTTCATTATTGAAGAAATATGTACATGATTCTAATCATATAATTGACTGGTCTATGATCCAGGTGGAACTGGAGGGAGAATTCCTACCATAACCTCAATGCATATTGGATAGAAAGGAAACCTTGCTCAGGAATCGAACCATTGCACAGGTCAAGGTGCAGTGGAAACATTTTGGCCCAGATGAGGCTACCTAGGAAATGGAAGATGCCACCTGGGAAATGGAAGATGCCATGAAACAAGCATATTCGATATTGTTTACATCTATACTTACATGTTCTATTGATCGATAGAACATCGAGGACGATGTTCTTTTAAAAGGGGGAGGGAATTGTAACACCCTGTTTCCCCTAGTCTGTAAAAATAACTATATTGGCCAAGAACTATGGCAAACTCCAAGATGTGAATGTGTGATTTGACGGACCCTATATAAAGGGTTGATGAATGTAAATGATGTGTGAATATATGTTGCATGACTGTTGGGAGGGGGGATGTGCTAAAAAAGAGACCACGATGGCTGATTAAAGGTGGTGGAAGGCACCTGGAATGGTGGCGTTAACTTCCATTGAACCAATATCGTATTGGTCTTTACTGGCTCAAAGACCAAAGCTGCTCTCTGGCCCTGGAATGAGTTACTCACCAGGATGGTAGGTGGGGAGGATCCTCATGAGTTAATGAGGGGATGGGGGTGAACTACCCATCTATAGAAGCCCTCAGACCTGGCCACTGCAGGGGAATTCACACCACATGCAACCTTGCAGGACAAAGTAAGAAAGGAAGTGTGGGGAGAGGGCATGCAACATGAATTGTAGAAGGAGAACCAGAGGAACTTTGAAAAATATAGTGAGTCTTGAGTAGAGGAGAAGGAGAGTAACCTTCATCCTTGACTCCGACGAGCAGGAAGTAGGAGACTGAGTCTCAAAGCCTTGTGGTCTAGCTTGGGGGTGGCTAATGGTAAATCCATTGGGAATCGCTGAGCCTACAGTTGGGTGGAAACAAGCACCCCTCTCAGTGGTTGCACCATACTTGATGTTCTTTCTGATAAGTGTTTACATCTCGTATCTTGAATTGAATAAAACGGATGCATGCTCATGTTTGTACACTTATAAATGATTGATTTTTGTATAGAAGTGTTTGTCTGGTGTTTTGATCAGCAACAATGACTGTGTGCTTATACTTATATAACTATAATTGATTTACGTATAGAACGAATAAGTTCAGATTTCGAGCTCGTTCCCTGGAGAGTTGTCCCATGTACTTGACCCATGCCATTCCCTAGGTTGTCTCCCTGAAGGCACCTCCTTCCGGGAAGTTCCATCATATTCTAGAGCCGGAGTGAGTTCCTTGAAAGGACTATCGTTTTTAAATAAATACTTAAGATTACCTCATGCCTGTCATAGAGTTCATAGCTCGATAATTTAAGAAGGCCTTTCAGTTAGGTCACCAAGCCTGGTGATAATTACCCAAGAATCCATTGAAGGATTTTATGGCCCAAGTTTGGAGTTTCGGTGTTTCGGCACCTGGAATACCCAAGGGCAAGTTTCCTTGTCTTCGCATGTCGCAAAATCCCGACTTGCGAAACCCCGAAATGGTATAGCCTAGTTAGAGTTTGGTGTTTCTCCATTTCGGCACACGGGATACCCAAGGGCATGTTTCCTTGTCTTTGCATGTCACAAAATCCCGACTTGCGAAACCCCGAAATGGTATAGTGTGGTTAGAGTCTGGTGTTTCGGTGTTTCGGCACCCAGGATACCCAAGGGCAAGTTTCCTTGTCTTCGCATGTCGCAAAATACCAACTTGCAAAACCTTGAAATGGTATAACATGGTTAGAATTTGGTGTTTTGACGTTTCAGCACCCAGGATACCCAAGGGCAAGTTTCCTTGTATTCTCATGTCGTGAAATCCTGAAATGAGCTTAGTGTATATATATTAACTTCGTAGTTTCAGCTCTTGGGAAACCCATATGCGAGACCTCTTGTCATCACACATTGCGAAATCCTGATTTACGAAACCTCGAAACAAGCTTAGTGTATATATGTGAACTTCAGAGTTTCGGCTCCCAGGAGACCCAGGTGTGAGACCTCTTTTCATCACACATTGTGAAATCCTAACTTGCGAAACCCTTAAGTGAGTTTAGAGGATATATGAGATTTAGATTTTCGACTCCCGGATATCCTAGGTGCAAGATCTCTTGTCGTCGCACATCGTGAAATCCTGACCTGCCAAACCCTGAAATGCGTTTAGTGAGTAGTGGATATATGGTTTGGAGTTTCGGCTCTCGGGTATCCTAGATACGAGGCCCCTCATCATCGCATATCGCGAAATCCCAACTTGAAAAACCCCGAAAGGAACTTAGTATATATATGGGTTTCAGTGTTGTGGCACCTAGAAATCCGAAGGGTATGAACCCCCGTCTTCATACATCGTGAAATCCCAGTACGTGAAGTTTTGGTGAGTGAAATCCCGAAGTGGCTTGGTGTGAATAGGATTTTGGGTTTCGAGGTTTGAAGAGTTGACGAATTCGAATCCCTTTCATCTCAAACTCCCAGTTTCCGAAGTCCTGAAATGCGAAAGGTGCCTCTTGGCTTAGCCCGGGGTCACAACCGAAGGACACATGGACATGAATCCTACACTTGTTGCGTGAATTGTACATGATGGATTTTCAGCAAAAGAACATGTGATTTGGTTTGGTGAAGGTTTTGATTGTAGGACCTAGCCTACGCTAGAACCTCGTAGGAATTTAGAAACTCTGTCCCTCGATGATGAAGAAGAAAGAAAAAGCTAAAAAATCTTAGTTCCCATAGTGGGTGTGTTACAAGCTAAGTTTGTGATTGGATAGAATTTGAATTTGCAAAAAGGCTTTCTTGGTGCTACAGCTGATTCAATATCGAAATGATTTTCAATGGCTTGAGGTTAGAGTATGCACTCGAGGGCAGCTTGAACTACATTTCTTGGAAGGACAGGATGGAGGCAGTACTCGAAGACAATGGCTTGAAGGAATTCATTCACAAAGATGTTCCTAAACTAGATGCTGCAGACGCTGCAAATCTTGATGCATGGAAAAAGAAAGTGGCAAAGGTGAGGAGGATCCTGTTGGAGGGAGTACAAGACCACATTGTCTCAAGCCTCCATGGGAAAGTCACACCATATGCAATGTGGAAGACTTTGACAGATCTGTTCCAAAACAACAACGACCATAGGAAATTGGTGCTCAAAGATAAACTTAGGAATATCAAGATGGAGAAGGGCGACTCCATTCCAAAATATCTCACGAATTTTGCTCAATGTCGGGATGAGCTAGGGAGTGTGGGAATAATATTCCCTGATGATGATTTGGTGAGTTTGGCTCTCCTAGGACTTCTCAAGAGTTGGCATAGTTATCAAGACTCTGTCAATGGAAGGGAAAAATTGCCAGATTGGGAACGACCATGGTCAGATTTGGTGTAGGAGGAGTTCAGGTGGAACACCAGAGATGGATCTTCATCAAAGTATGATGATGAAGAGGATTGTGCTTTGGTTGCCAAGGCAAGGAAAGGGAAGGGGAAGAAATTCCATTCAAAATCCGAGTCTAAAGGCAAGAAGATGGATTTTTCCATAGTGAAGTGTTTTCATTATCACGAACATGGGTATCTCGCTACTAACTGTCCACAGAAGAAGAAGAACAAGAAGGTTGTTGGAGATGCAACTGGTGAGGCCCTTGCCTCACAATTTGAACTTGACTTCTCCTTGATCGCATGCATGGAATCAAGTGCATTGGGATCGATGTGGTATTTGGATAGTGGTGCTTCCTTCCACATGATGGGAGATAAGGAGATTTTCAGTGACTTGGAGGAGAAAGATCTCCAAATGCATATAGAGATGGGTGACAATGGACGATACATTGCAACTGGAATTGGTATCATTACCTTTCAGAGGGAGTCAGGGAAACCATTTCAATTGAAAGATGTTATGCATGTTCCAGGTCTAAATAAAAACTTGGTCTCAGTTGCAATGTTGGAGGACAGAGGCTATGACGTTGTTTTCAGTGATGGAAAAGATTTTCTGCGACATAAAACAATGGGTCAAGTCAAGAAGATAGGGATTTGAGTTAAGAATCTCTACAAGCTGGAGGTATATGGCTGCGCTGCCATGATGTGCAAGGTAGAAAATGTGGTGAGTCAGGATGAGGGAGAATTATGGCACATGCGATTGAGCCATATTCATCATGGAGCCTTAAAAATCATGCAAAAAATATCTACTAGACTTCCAATGGGAACACTTGCTTAGTTAGATCAGTGCAAGGGTTGCACCATGGGGAAGTATTTAAAGTCCACCTTTCATGAAAAGGAGAACCGTGCTTTGGTGATCCTAGAGAGAATTCACATAAACGTGTGTGGACCATTCTCAGTTGCTTCAACAACAAAACATAAGTATTATGTTATTTTTGTTGATGACTTTTCTCGTAAATCCTGGATCTTCTTCATGCAGAAGAAGGATCAAACATTCTCAAAGTTCTGTGAATTTAAAGAATTGGTGGAGAAAGAGTCGGGGAAGAAAGTGAAGGCTGAGGAGGGATAATGGTGGAGAATACATCTCTAATGAATTCAAAGAAAGAATTCAAAGAGAACTCATAGTGCCTGATAACCCACAACAAAATGGGGTCGCTGAGAGGAAGAACAGAACGATCGTGGGTGCAACACGAGTGATGTTGCATGCTCAGGGCCTACCAATGTGCAACCACACACACATTGGATGTGCCAATGAGGAATGCGCAACCTAGGCAAGAGGAATTCATTCATTGCAGGGATTTCGATTCGTAGGGATTGCGCAGAGGAGGCAGGCTGTCTAGAAGTAGTAAATTGGCACATGAATTTGCCAATTTTTGTATGACAGTGTGAGAGATTTATGTATTGTACTGAGAGCTCTTGGATTAGAGTTTTGTATGAGATTGTCTCATGATCCATGATATATACATAATATATGATAGTGGGGTTTTTAGCTTTATTCTTTCCCAGTAAAAACACCTGTGTTATGTGTGATTGATCTTTCTTCTTGATATTGCAATTTGCAATCGTGTTTTAAATTCCGCAAGAATATTAGTAGACGTGATTTTGTATTTAAAAGTGGCATATAAGTGTTAGATCAGGAGAATACAGGCAATACATAATTTGTATTAAAATTTCTACATGGTATCAGAGCGTAGAAGATTGCAGAAGATGTGTAACACCCTGTTTCCCCTAGTCTGTAAAAATAACTATATTGGCCAAGAACTATGGAAAACTCCAAGATGTGAATGTGTGATTTGACGGACCCTATATAAATGGTCAATGAATGTAAATGATGTGTGAATATATGTTGCATGACTGCTGGGAGGGGGAATGTGCTGAAAAAGAGACCATGATAGCTGATGAAAGGTGGTGGAAGGCACCTGGAATGGTGGCGTTAACTTCCACTGAACCAATACCGTATTGGTCTTTATATGGCCCTGGAATGAATTACTCACCAGGATGATAGGTGGGGAGGCTCCTCATGAGTTAATGAGGGGATGGGGGTGAACCACCCATCCGTAGAAGCCCTCAGACCTGACCACTGCGGGGGAATTCACGCCACACGCAACCTTGCAGGACAAAGAAAGAAAGGAAGTGTGGGGAGAGGGCATGCAACAGGAATCACAAAAGGAGAACCTGTTGAAGGATTTTATGTCCTAAGTTTGGTGTTTCGGCATTTCAGCTCCTGGGATACCCAAGGGCAAGTTTCCTTGTCTTTGCATGTCACAAAATCCCGACTTGCGAAACCCCGAAATGGTATAGCCTAGTTCGAGTTTGGTGTTTTGGCATTTCGGCATCCAGGATACCCAAGGGAAAGTTTCTTTGTCTTCGAATGTTGTGAAATCCCGACTTGTGAAGCCCCGAAATGGTATAGCGTGGTTAGAGTTTGGTGTTTTGGCGTTTCGGCACTTGGGATACCCAAGGGCAAGTTTCCTTGTCTTCTCATGTCATGAAATCCCGACTTGCGAAACCCCAAAATGGTATAGTGTGGTTAGAGTTTGGTGTTTCGACGTTTTGGCACCCGGGATACCCAAGGGAAAGTTTCCTTGTATTCGCATGTCACGAAATCCTGACTTGCGAAACCCTGAAACGAGCTTAGCATATATATATGAACTTCGGAGTTTTGACTCCTGGGAAACCCAGATGAGAGACCTCTTGTCATCACACATCGCGAAATCCAGACTTGCGAAACCCCAAAGTGAGTTTAGAGGATATATGAGCTTCGGAGTTTCGGCTTTTGGATATTCTAGGTGCGAGATCTCTTGTCGTTGCACATCGTGAAATCCCAACCTGCAAAACCCTAGAATGAGTTTAGTGATTAGTGGATATATTATTCGGAGTTTTGGCTCTCGGGTATCCTAGATATTAGGCTCCTCATCCTTACATATTGTGAAATCCTGACTTGAGACACCTCGAAAGGAATTTAGTAGATATATGGGTTTCAGTGTTGCGACACCCAAAAATCTGAATGGTATGAAACCCCATCTTCATACATCGTGAAATCCTGGTACACGAAGTTCTGGTGAGTGAAATCCTGAAGCGGCTTGGTGTGAATAGGATTTGGGGTTTCGGGGTTTGAAGAGTCGAAGAATTCAACTCCCTTGCATGTCAAACTCCCAATTTTCGAAGTCCTGAAATGTGAAAGGCACCTCTTGGCTTAGCTCGGGGTCACAACCGAAGGACACATGGAAGTGAATCCTACACTTGGTGCGTGAATTGTACACGACGGATTTTCGACGAAAGACCCAGTGATTTGGTTTGGTGAAGGTCCCGATTGGAGGACCTAGCCTACGCTAAAACCTCGTAGGAATTCAAAAACTCTATCCCTCGATGATGAAGAAGAAATAAAAAGATGAAAAATCTTAGTTCCCATAGTGGGAACTAAGATTTTTACAAATTGGTATCAGAGCATGGTTACAACACTTGGCCTGCTTGGGATCATGAACGGATTGCGCAGAGACTCCATTCAGAATACTGTTAAAAAGAGTAACTCTTTATCTTGACCCCCTCAATTAAAAGTCGAAGTTAAGAATGAAAACTCCTATTGTGTGTGTGCATGTTAAAAATATGAATTATGTACTGGTCATAAATGAAGATAAATATTGACTAACAACCAACGTTTTTCTTTTGCACACAAGCAGAAGATCAACCATGGGAAATTACAGACATATAGAATGGTGACTCACCATGAAGTGGGGGAGGTCTCCCACAATAGAGACAAAGAGTCTGACGAAAGGAGGGCGGTAGGGACCCCTCCAGATCTAGCTGATACTGTGAAGATCCTCATGGTCGAATTGCAGAGCTGCAAGGCTAACAACGAGAGGATGATAAAAGAGAAAGAGAAGCAAATGGAAATTAATGCAGTATTACTGCAGAGCTTATCCAACATACAAAGACAATTGCAACATGAACCTGAGATACAAAAATGTGGTCCTTTCAGTGGCCACACTGAGAGGAGCACCTCGAGAAAGGTCCACCCCAGAGATAAGGGACAAGCGTCGGATGATTCCTCTGGAAAGGAAGCTGGCGACTTGGAGGGATCTTCTAGCAGCAGAACTAACTCTAATTCCTGAAGAAAATGAAGGAAGTGAAAACATTCCAAGAATCATAATCTCGAAGAGTTCAAGAAGGCCAAAGCACCCTCCTTCGACGATGAAATAAAGAAAGGAGAGGAAGAGGAGGCCTAGTTGCTTGGACTAAAGAAGTATTTCAGAGTCCATGACTTCTTAGAAAACTTGAAGGCCCGAGTAGCCACCTTCATCTTTAATGGAAAGGCTTCCATTTGGTGGGAAGACCTTAAGAATGTAAAAGGGATTCATGAAGAAGACCTGTCTTGGGAACGGTTTGATAAATACTTCAGGAAGAAATATCTATTGGAAAAATACTTCAACGAAAAGGATAAAGAATTCTATAAACTCAAGCTGGGACAACTCACCATAGAGGAATATGTCAGCAGATTCCTCGAGTTTCTAAGGTATGTACCCTACATAAAAGTAGAAAAGGAAAATGTGCAAGGATTTATCAGTGGACTACCTAAGGACTATCATAACAGGATTGAATTTGACGAACCAAATACCCTAGAAGATACTATCCAAAAGGTAAGATATTGTTATGAACAACTTAGGCATCGGACAGGACCTCGCGAAGGCTGGAAGCAGAAGAATAGTTCATGATTCCAGAAAAAGGGGTTTAAATCCCCAAGATTTAAGGACTATAAAAAGAACTCAAGGATGAGCTTCCCAGCCTGAAGTGTACACCAGCAGAACTTTCCCTCCTTGAGCGGAAATAAACTTTCTGGATTTTCCCAGTAAAGACTAATAACCCAAAGAGAGAACCTTTGAAATGTTGGGGTTGTGGAGAAGAACATCTACTGAGGAACTGCTCGCACCGATAACAGAACAACCGAAGAATTTACAATGTTCAAGAAGCTACCACCGTCAATAATGTGGCCAAGAGTGTACCAAAAATTTATGCAGCCTTGGATAATAACCAAGCTGACCACCAAGCTTCAGTGGTGGAAATCGAAGGTATGATCACCAACCATCTAGTGTCTATTCTGATTGACCCTGGTTCAAATTTGAGTTATATAGTTCAAATTTGAGTTATATAGCCCCTAAGGCTGTGGAAAAATGTGAACTACAGCCACATAAAAATGCCAAGCCATGGTTGGTATAGTTAGCCACTGGCACCAAAAGGAGGGTAGCGAAGGTCATACCAGTCTACTAATTCATTATGGGCGAATTCCCCACAGAAGCAACCCTTAACATATTACCCCTGGGATTGTATGATCTGTTGATTGGTATGGACTGGCTAGCCACCCATAAATCCAAACTGGACTGTTACCATAAAACCTTGGAATGTGTAAGTGAAGAAAGAAGAAAAATAACCCTTCAAGGGATCCAAAAACTTGTCTCGGTGAGACAAATATCAACTCTTCAAATGAGAAAGTATTGCAGAAAAGGATGTCCACTATATGCAATATAGTTGTTGAAAACAATTGAAGGTGACAAACCAAGCCTCGAAGACCACCCCACACTAAGTGAATACATAGATGTATTTCTGGAAGAGGTACCGAGTCTACCTTTGAGAAGGGACATCAACTTCTCAATAGAACTTGCACCAAGAGTGGTGCCAGTGTCTAGGACACCCTACAGGATGAGCACACCTGAGCTAGTTGAACTTAAATTACAACTGAAAGAAATGATGGACATAGGCAAGATTCCTTGTCTTTGCATGTCACGAAATCCCGACTTACGAAACCTCGAAATGTTATAGCATTGTTAGAGTTTGGTGTTTCGGCATTTTGGCACCTGGGGTAACCAAGGTAAAGTTTCATTTTCTTCTCATGTTGCGATATCCCGACTTGTGAAAGCCCGAAATGGTATAGTGTGG
This sequence comes from Picea abies, assembly GCA_900067695.1. Taxonomy (NCBI): domain Eukaryota; kingdom Viridiplantae; phylum Streptophyta; class Pinopsida; order Pinales; family Pinaceae; genus Picea; species Picea abies. Next base: position 19,272 of record CBVK0100096495.1, on the reverse strand, counting down.
TTAGAGTTTGGTGTTTCAGCGTTTTGGCACTCGGGATACCCAAGGGCAAGTTTCCTTGTATTCGCATGTCGTGAAATCCCAACTTGCGAAACCCCGAAACAAGCTTAGTGTATATATATGAACTTCAGAGTTTCATCTTCCAAGAAACCCAGATGCAAGACCTCTTGTCATCACACATCATGAAATCCCGACTTGCAAAACCCTGAAACGAGCTTAGCATATATATATGAACTTCAGAGTTTCGGCTCCTGGGAAACCCAAATGCAAGACCTCTTGTCATCACACATCGTGAAATACTGACTTGAGAAACCCTGAAGTGAGTTTAGAGGATATATGAGCTTCGGAGTTTCGGCTTCTAGATATCCTAGGTGCGAGATCTCTTGTCATCTCACATTGTGAAATCCCGACTTGCAAAACCCCGGAATGAGTTTAGTGATTAGTGGTTATATGGTTCATAGTTTCGGCTCTTGGGTATCCTAGATACGAGGCCCCTCGTTCTCGCATATCGTGAAATCCTGACTTGCAAAACCCCGAAAGGAACTTAGTAGATATATGGGTTTCGGTGTTGTGGCACTCGGAAATACGAAGGGTATGAACCCCTGTCTTCATACATCATGAAATCCCAGTACGCGAAGTTTCGGTGAGTGAAATCCCAAAGCGTCTTTGTGTGAATAGGATTTGGGGTTTCGGGGTTTGAAGAGTCAAAGAATTTGACTCCCTTGCATCTCAAACTCCCAGTTTCTGAAGTCCCGAAATGAAAAAGGCACCTCTTAGCTTAGCCCGGGGTCACAACCGAAGGACACATGGAAGTGAATCCTACACTTGGTGTGTGAATTGTACATGATGGATTTTCGATGAAAGAACCATTGATTTGGTTTGGTGAAGGTCCTGATTGGAGGACCTCGCCTATGCTAGAACCTCATAGGAATTCAGAAACTCTGTCCCTCGATGATGAAGAAGAAAGAAAAATCTAAAAAATCTTAGTTCCCATAGTGGGTGTGTTACAAGCTGAGTTTGTGATTGGATAGAATTCGAATTTGCAAAAAGACTTTCTTGGTGCTACAACTGATTCAAGATCGAAATGGTTTTGAATGGATTGAGGTTAGAGTATGCACTCGAGGGCAGCTCGAACTACATTGCTTGTAATGACAGGATGGAGGCAGTACTCGAAGACAATGGCTTGAAGGAATTCATTGACAAAGATGTTCCTAAGCCAAATGCTGCAAGTGCTGCAAATCTTGATGCATGGCAAAAGAAAGTGGAAAAGGCGAGGAGGATCCTGTTGGAGGGAGTATGAGACCACATTGTCTCAAGTCTCCATGGGAAAATCACACCATATGCAATGTAGAAGACTTTGACGGATCTATTCCAAAACAGTAGTGACCATAGAAAATTGGTGCGCAAAGATAAACTTAGGAAGATCAAGATGGAGAAGGGCGACTCCATTCCAAAATATCTCATGAAGTTTGTCCAATGTCGGGATGAGCTAGGGAGTGTGGGAATAATAGTCACTGATGATGATTTGGTGAGTTTGGCTCTCCTAGAACTTCCCAAGAGTTGGTACAGTTATCAAGACTCTGTCAATGGAAGGGAAAAATTGCCAGATTGGGAACGACCATGGTCGGATTTGGTGCAGGAGGAGTTCAGGTGGAACACCAGAGATGGATCTTCATCAAAGTATGATGATGAAGAGGATTGTTCTTTGGATGCCAAGGCAAGGAAAGGGAAGGGGAAGAAATTCCATTCAAAATCTGAGTCTAAAGGCAAGAAGCTGGATTTTTCCACAGTGAAGTGTTTTCATTGTCATGAACATGGGCATCTCGCTACTAACTGTCCATAGAAGAAGAAGAACAAGAAGGTTGTTGGAGATGCAAATGGTGAGGTGCTTGCCTCGCAATTTTAACTTGACTTCTCCTTGATCGCATTCATGGTGTCAAGTGCATTGGGATCGATGTGGTATTTGGATAGTGGTGCTTCCTTCCACATAATGGGAGATAAGGAGCTTTTTAGTGACTTGGAGGAGAAAGATCTCCAAATGCATATAGAGATGGGCGACGATGGACGATACAATGCGACTGGCATTAGTACCATTACCTTTCAGAGGGAGTTAGGGAAACCATTTCAATTGAAAGATGTTATGCATGTTACAGGTCTAAAGAAAAACTTGGTCTCAGTCACAATGTTGGAGGACAGAAGCTATGACGTTGTTTTCAGTAATGGAAAATATTTTCTGTGACATAAAACAACGGGTCAAGTCAAGAAGATAGGGATTCGAGTTAAGAATATCTACAAGATGGAGGTAGATGGCTGTGCTGCCATGATGGCCAAGGCATAAAAAGTGGTGAGCCGGGATGAGGGCGAATTATGGCACATGCGATTGGGCCACATTCATTATGGAGCCTTGAAAATCATGCAACAAATATCTACTACACTTCCAATGGGAACACTTTCTTAATTAGATCAGTGAAAGGGTTGCACCATGGGGAAGTATGTAAAGTCCACCTTTCATGAAAAGGAGAACCATGCTTCGGTGATCCTAGAGAGAATTCACACAGACGTGTGTGGACCATTCTCGGTTTCTTCAACAACAAAACATAAATATTATGTTATTTTTGTTTATGAATTTTCTTGTAAATGATGGATCTTCTTCATGCAGAAGAAGGATCAAACATTCTCAAAGTTTTGTGAGTTTAAAGCATTGGTGCAGAAAGAGTCAAGGAAGAAAGTGAAGGCTCTGAGGAGTGATAATGGTGGAGAATACATCTCTAATGAATTCAAATACTTTTGCAGCAAAGAAGGAATTCGAAGAGAAATCATCGTGCCTCATAACCCACAACAAAATGGGGTCACAGAGAGGAAGAACAGAACGATCGTGGGTGCAGCACGAGCAATGTTGCATAATCAGGGCCTTCCAATGTGTAGCCACACACACATTGGATTTTCCAATGAGGAATGCACAGCCTAGGCAAGAGGAATTCATTCATTGCAGGAATTTCCATTCACAGGGATTGCGCAGAGGAGGCAGGCTGTCTGGAAGTAGTAAATTGGCACATGAATTTGCCATTTTTTGTATGACAGTGTGATACATTTGTATATTGTACTAATTGCTCTTGGATTAGAGTTTTGTATGATATTGTCTCATGATCCATGATATATACATAATATATGATAGTGGGGTTTTTAGCTTTATACTTTCCCGATAAAAACACCTGTGTTATGTGTGATTGATCTTTCTTCTTGATATTGCAATTGGCGATCGTGTTTTAAATTTTGCAAGAATATTAGTAGAAGTGATTATGTATTTAACAATGGAATATAATTGTTAGATCAGGAGAATCCATGCAATACATAATTTTTATTAAAATTTCTACATGGTATCAGAGCGCAGAAGATTGTAGAAGATGATTTTGTGATTGAATATATTTCGAATTTGCAGAAAGACTTTCTTGGTGCTATAGTTGATTCAATATCAAAATGGTTTTCAATGGCTTGAGGTTAGAGTATGCACTAGAGAGAAGCTCGAAATACATTGCTTGGAAGGACAGGATGGAGGCAGTACTCGAAGACAATGGCTTGAAGGAATTCATTGACAAAGATGTTCCTAAGCTAGATGCTACAAACGTTGCAAATCTTGATGCATGGAAAAAGAAAGTGGCAAAGGTGAGGAGGATCCTGTTGGAGGGAGTATGAGACCACATTGTCTCAAGCCTCCATGGGAAAGTCACACAATATGCAATGTGGAAGACTTTGTCAGATCTATTCCAAAACAGTAGCGACCATAGGAAATTGGTGCTCAAAGATAAACTTAGGAAGATCTAGATGGAGAAGGGAGACTCCATTCCAAAATATCTCACAAAGTTTGTCCAATGTAGGGATGAGCTGGGGAGTGTGGAAATAATAGTCGCTGAGGATGATTTGGTGAGTTTGGCTCTCCTAGGACTTCCCAATATTTGTCATAGTTATCAAGACTCTATCAATGGAAGGGAAAAATTGCCAAATTGGGAGTGACCATGGTCGGATTTGGTCCAGGAGGAGTTCAGGCGGAACACCAGAGATGGATCTTCATCAAAGTATGATGATGAAGAAGATTGTGCTTTGGTTTCCAAGGCAAGGAAAGGGAAGGGGAAGAAATTCTATTCAAAATCTAAAGGCAAGAAGCTAGATTTTTCCACAGTGAAGTGTTTTCATTGTCACAAACATGGGCATCTCGCTACTAACTGTCAGGAGAAGAAGAAGAACAAGAAGGTTGTTGGAGATGCAACTAGTGAGGTCCTTGCCTCACAATTTGAACTTGACTTCTCCTTGATCGCATGCATGGCGTCAAGTGAATTGGGATCAATGTGGTATTTGGATAGTGGCTCTTCCTTCCACATGATGGGAAATAAGGATTTTTTCAGTGACTTGGAGGAGAAATATATCCAAATGCATATAGAGATGGGCGATGATGTATGATATAGTGCGACTGGCATTGTTACCATTACCGTTAGAGGGAGTTAGGTAAACCATTTCAATTGAAAGATGTTATACATGTTCCAGGTCTAAAGAAAAACTTGGTCTCAGTCGCAATGTTGGAGGACAAAGGCTATGACGTTGTTTTCAGCGATGGAAAAGATTTTCTGCGAAACAAAACAATGGGTGAAGTCAAGAAGATAGGGATTCAAGTTAAGAATATTTACAAGCTGGAGGTATATGGTTGCGCTGCCATGATGGGCAAGGAATAAAAAGTGGTGAGCTGGGATGAGGGCGAATTATGGAACAGGCGATTGGGCCATCTTCATCATGGAGCCTTCAAAATCATGCAACAAATATCTACTAGACTTCCAACGGGAACACTTGCTTAGTTAGATCAGTGCAAGGGTTGCACCATGGGGAAGTATGTAAAGTCCACCTTTCATGAAAAGGAGAACCATGCTTCAGTGATCCTAGAGAGAATTCACACAGACGTGTGTGGACCATTCTCGGTTGCTTCAAAAACAAAACAGAAGTATTATGTTATTTTTGTTGATGACTTTTCTCGTAAATGCTGGATCTTCTCATGCAGAAGAAGGATCAAACATTCTCAAAGTTTTGTGAGTTTAAAGCATTGGTGGAGAAAGAGTCGGGGAAGCAAGTGAAGGCTCAGAGGAGTGATAATGGTGGATAATACATCTCTAATGAATTCAAATACTTCTACAACAAAGAAGGAATTTGAAGAGAACTCATAGTGCCTCATAACACATAACAAAATGGGGTCGCAGAGAGGAAGAACATAATGATCGTGGGTGCAACACGAGCGATGTTGCATGATTAGGGCCTACCAATTCATTTTTGGGTGGAAGCATGCAACACTGTGGTTTATGTGCAAAACCATTGTCCTCATAGAGTACTTGGAATGAGTACACCTGAAGAATCTTTCACTGGTAAGAATCCAGATGTTTCTCACTTTAATATTTTTGGCTCATCTGTTTATGTGCATGTGACCAAGAACGCCAGGAAGAAGATGGAGCCAATTGTTGAAGTTGGGATATTTGTGGGGTACACAGAAACACCCCATAATTATCGTGTGTATTTGTATAACAGTAAGATGATTGTTATGTAATGGGATATAAAATTCAATGAGGGGAAAGCCATGCGGTTGTCGCTTGAGAGGGAGCTAGACTTGCATGTTGAGGAGGAACTGTTGGTTCCCAAAAATGAGTCTCAATATGTGGATCAAACACATGAGGAGGTTCATGGAGTGGAGGAAGCCACTCGTGCAAATCCATCCATCAGAAATGGCATAAAGTGCACCACGGAAGCTGATAGACTGAGAATTGATGTTGAGCAGAATGTAGGAGCCCCTACTTCACAGCACAGACAAAGATAGTATCCTGGCTAATTTACCAGATACATGGCTCTCATGAGTAAATGTATTGTGACTAAGCCATCTTCCTTTCAGGAAGAAGTGCAGGAGCCCACATGGGTTGATGCAATGGTGGAGGAGTATGACTCCATTGTCAAAAATAGTGCATGGGAAATTGTCCCAAGACCGGTCGACAAATCAGTGGTGGAGGGTAAGCTTTTAATCGTTTTTCTTTATGTTGATGATTTAATACTGATTGGTGATGAGCAGCTGATACACTCATGCAAGGAGGACCTTTTAAAGGATTTCAAGATGAAGGATATGGGCCTACTTCATTATTTCCTTGGATTGGAAATATGGCAGCGAGATGGTGAACTTTTTGTGTCTCATGGCAAGTATGCAAGGGAGATACTGGGTAAGTTTCACATGGAGGGCTGAAAACCCATGGATACTCCTCTTCCAGGAAACTAGAGGAAAGAGGATGCTACTTCTGGAGAGGTAGTGGATGCTACTGTCTATTGACAATTATTGGGTTCGCTAATGTATGTAGTGAACACGAGACCGAACATTTTCTATGCGGTTAACCAGCTGAGTCAAGCAATGGTTAAGTCTACCAAGCTCTTTTGGAAGGCGGGAAAGCATGTGCTAAGATACTCGAGGGGCACATCTGAGTATGGATTATGGTATAGATAGACGGATGAAGTGAATTTGCATGACTTCACGAATGCGGATTGGGCGGGCAACCCAACGGACAAAAAGAGCACATCAGGGGGGATCTTTAGTATCAGATCTACAACTGTTTCTTGGTAAAGAAGGAAACAAAGATTTGTGGCACATTGTTCAGCGGAATAAGAATACATGGCAGTGATTCAAGCTACATGTGAGGCTATCTCGATGAGAAAGATCTTAGTTGATTTGTTTGGTTCTCATTTAGATCCGACAGTGATTCTTTGTGATAATCAGAGTTGCATTAAACTCTCAATTAATCATTTGTTTCATGATAGATCTAAGCATATAGATATCCGGTATCATCATATCAGAGATTGTGTGTAGCGGAAGATCATGTTGCTTCAGTACATTCCTATAGAAGATCAGGATGCAGACATTCTGACGAAGGTGCTCACTAAGAGAAACTTTGAATACCACAGAGACTGGATCGGGGTGAAGGATAATCCCTTTCTTCTTGAGAGGGAGTGTTGAGATTCAACAAGAAGATCCTAGTGAAAATTATGCACCTACACTAGGATGGAGCCTCAGTCTATTTTTAGGTGGAAGTCTATTTTTAGATGATGAGAAAATTCTATTTATAGATGATGTCTATTTATAGATGGTGAGCAAATTCTATTTATAGATGTATGACGACTATTATTATCCCTTAATAATAGTTGGAAAAAAAATATTAATCTATTCTCAATGAGCACTTGGAAATAGTCAATTGAAGTGGCAAATCAGTTAGCTATAGGAAATTCAAGTTCAAAGGTTGATTGGTGGGACATGCAAGTCGAATTAGTTGTAACTGAATGACTTGAAGTTGTAACAGAGTTGGATGTGTAGTTATGTGAGTTGTAAAGTAGGTTAACTTAGTTTAGTGAGTTAAGCTCAGTTGTACTAGTTGTAACTGAACTTACACTAGTGAGAGATCAATGAATTAATTATTAATTAATTCACAATCAGTGGTCTTACATGCAACTAAAGATTTACCACTGTTAACTACATGCATGTCAGATCCAATGGAGACCCAGTTGAGATAACAGGTGAAAGGGACAGTTTGACTATCAGTTGTGACTTTAGTGGGTGCACTCATGCAACCACACACACATTGGATGTGCCAATGAGGAATGCACAGCCTAGTCAAGAGGAATTCATTCATTGCATGGATTTCCATTAGCATGGATTGCACAGAGGAGGCAGGCTGTCTAGAAGCAGTAAATTGGCTCATGAATTTGCCAATTTTTGTATGACAGTGTGAGACAATTGTATATTGTACTGAGAGCTCTTGGATTAGATTTTTGTATGAGATTGTCTCATGATCCATGATATATACATAATATATGATAGTGGGGTTTTTAGATTTATGGTTTCCCAGTAAAAACACATGTGTTATGTGTGATTGATATTTCGTCTTGATATTCCAATTGGCGATCGTGTTTTAAATTCAAAAAGAATATTAGTAGAAGTGATTCTGTATTTAACAGTGGCATATAATTGTTAGATCGAGAGAATCCAGGCAATACATAATTTGTATTAAAATTTCTACACGTGTGTCCAAATGAGAGGAACATATCCTCTATTTATACACAACAATGTCTCTTGAAGAGACATAACTCTTGACCTAACTAACCCATAAAACAAGGCCGACTAGCCACAATGGGGATTTTTACAATTATAAGTAAAATACCAATAATATAATAATTTATGTTGAACTGACTTTTACAATATAATTATAATAACCTTTTAAAGGTTTGACTAAAACAAATATACAAGAATATCTTCCGTAGTTACACCAAAAGTATTAACACTCCCTCTTAACTAGGAAGGTATTCTTTCTAGACATAGACTCCAATTTTGATACCACACAAGATCACATCCATTGACTGTTGAGCATGTGAATATATACATCCTCGGATATCCATAGTGCAACTTGAATTCACCCCATGCAACCAAGGTCTGTGGGTAGCTCTCAATAACTACAACATGTCCCTAGGACATCCACTCCCTACGATGCATCAATACCTGTTGATGTGCACTCATGTCTTAGTGCCAGCCCTTTTTCATGCTGGATGAGACCCACCAGACTCAGTGCCAACCCTTTTTCATGCTGGATGATATCTTTCCATACTCAATGCTAGCCCTTTTTCATGCTGGATGAGTTCCACCTGTCACTCCCTCTGAAGAGGGATGACACCAAGCTTGTCCCTGAAGTACTCTAACTTTGTCGTCGACAACAACTTGGTGAACACATCCGCAACCTGATCCTTGATAGTCATGAACTAGATCCTCACTGCCCCTCTAACCATATCCCTGATATAGTAGTATCTAATCTCGATATGCTTTGAACTGTCATGGAACACCAGGTTCTCTCACAACTTCATGTAACTCTGGTTGTCACACCAAATGCATGTCGCCTCCAATACGAGACCAAATAACCCATACAAAAACTTCCGAAGTCATATTGCTTCTCTACTCACTGCACATGATGCCACATACTCAGCTTCAACCATACTGAGTGCCACACATGACTGCTTTATGCTGCTCCACGAGATCATACTGGAGAAAACAATGAAACAGTATCTGGAACTTCTCTTCTGATCAGGAATACTGTCGGCCCAATCTGAATTTGAGTATCCATACAATCCAAACTTATGGTCAGATCTATACCAAAGACCATGATCTAGAGTACCCTTAAGGTACCTCAACACATGTTTTGCTGCAACCATATGAACCTGTCTGGGCTGCTCCAAATGTTGACTCAGGGTGTTCACAAACAAACATATATATGGTCTTGTGTTCGTCAATTACATCAACGAGCCCACTATCTTCCTATATAAGGTAGAATCCACAATCTCTGAAGTTGTATCCTACAACAACTTAAGATTTGATACCATCGGGGTAACCATGGCCTTACAGTGCAACATCTTGAACCTCGTCAAGATTTCCAATTCTGTAGCTAATTTCCTCTTACATTCAGTGATGAGTTTTTTCACACCTGTTAGAAACAAGTCATCTACATACAATAGTAGAATCACTGGTTCACCGTCCTCAACCTTAAAGTAAAGGTTAAGATATGCACTTCTCTTGGTAAAACCCAAGCTCATTAGAAAATTGTCAATCCTACCATACTATGCTCTTAGTGCCTGCTTCAATCCATATAAATCCTTCTTTAATTCACACACATGAGTCTCCATGTCATGTGTCTCGAATCCAAGTGGTTGCTCCACATAAACTTCCTCTTTTATTTCACCATTCAAGAAGACTACCTTTACATCCATCTGGTGCATCTTCCATTCCATCATAGAGGCCAATGAAAGTATAGTCCTGATAGAGGTATATCTTGTTACGACAACAAAATTTTCTTCATAGTCAATCCCTTCCTTCTAAGAGAAACCTTGGGCCAAAAATCTTGCCTTATATTTTTCAATACTGCCATCAAGTGCATGTTTTGTCTTGTAGATCCATTTCGAACTCACAACAAATTTTTCCTTTGGTCTGGGAACCACATCCCAGACATCATTTTGCATAATGGACTGATATTCCTCTGCCATGGCATATTTCCATACTTGATTTTGTGCAGCCTCTTCATAATTGGAAGGTTCTTCATCCATTATGTCACACAAGAATGCCACTGTTTAAGGATAAATTCGTGAGTGCGGACACAGACCAATCTCCCCAGATCCACCTGGATCTAGAACAAAACAGGACAGAATATATCGCTTTCCCTAGATCTAACTATTGAATTAAATTCGAAGTGAGAAGAAGATATGTACCTTGTAATCGCTTCCTTGGTCTCTGTTGTTACTTGCTTCACTCCAGCGCTCTTGTGCGGTCAATATCAAAACAACACAAACCAACCAAAGTGAAAGCAAATACTATATCCAATAGCTAATCTATACATATGATCAAGGAGTTATGTAATAAAGTAAATCTAACTTTATGGGAAAGAAATATATTACTGTATCATATTAAATGTGAAAGAGAGATTACAACCATGGCCTTGATGTCGTAAGGTCCCTTCCAATTGTCCTTCGTTCCCCACACACTTCTTGCCCCAAGGATTCTGAAACCATAGATCTGATAGCTACTCACAATCTATCTTGACAAAGAAAATCTCAAAGCCACTCCAACCAAGCTAATAATTCCAAGCCAACCAAAAGCTCAAGCTAACTTCCTCCATGAGAACTCCTCTCCTTTTATAAGTTGAAGAAGATAAGGTGAGGAGGTTAGGATGATCCCACTAAATCATGAAAGCGAGTAAGATCCAAACCATTCGGATTCCACCTCACCATAGAAGCTTCTCCTTCTAGAAAATTCGAGAAACCGTACGTTTTTCCCACGTGCTGGAATGTTAGCACCCTAGCTATAGAGCAACCTGCGAACTGTTTGCACCCTGGCTATAGTGCAACCTGCGAGAATTGATCATTCTTGCACCCTGCCTATATAGCAACCTGTGAGAATCCCTTTTTATAAGGTTTTTGCATAGGAAAAAGCAATTTCTTTTCTCAGGAGAAGTTCTTCTCCCTTCTCTCTTTAGGAACTCAGGCCACTGTGACCCCTCTGAAGGCAAAAGATAGGTTTACATCATTAACGATCATAGGGATGAAGAAAATAATGTGTAATAGCCACATAGATGGAATACGGCTTCAACTTCTTACTTTCCCTGAAATATTTCTCTGGGGCACCAATTCCTTTTTCATCTCTGATAATCTCTTGTACCCAAGCTAGTCTTCTCTTGCGATAAGGTATATCAGATGGTTTCTAAGGTTCTACCATGTCATGATCCTCTGGAATGAATTCCTCTAGTTCAACTACCTTTGGAACTTTAGGAACTTCATTCTCTTCTTCATGTTCCTCTTCTGCATGGATCTGTTTGGATTTACTGAAAGTTGCATTCTCATTGAAGGTTACATCTCAGCTGATCTCCACTTTCCAGTGACCGAGAATGTATATTATGTAAGCCTTTGATGTGTCACTATAACCAACAAATATGCCTTTCTATCTGGAAGGGTCCAACTTTTTCCTCTTTTTCTTGGGGACGTGAACAAATATAGGGCATCCAAATATTTTGAAATGGATGACTTTAGGCTTCTCTCCTGAAAACATTTCCTCAGGTGTCTTGTTTTCAAGCACCCTATGGGGACTTTTATTCTGCACGTACACTGTCGTCTTTGTTTCTTCTTCCCACACATGCATAGGAAGATATTGATCATGGATCATGGCCTTTACTGCTTCCATGATTTTCCAATTCTTTCTTTCAGCTATTCCATTCTACTGAGGGTTATAGGGATTAGAAAGCTCCCTCTTAATCCCTATTTCCTTGCAATACTCCTTGAATTATTTTGAGGTGAATTCACCTCCATTGTCTGATCACAAGGTCTTTATATTATGCTCTGTTAAGTTTCTACTAGAGCCTTGAACTCTTTGAATTTGCCAAAAACTTTATTCTTTTCTTTTAATAAATAAATCCAAGTTTTACGTGAGTAATCATCATTCAAATATACATAATATACATACCCACTTAATGAAGTTGTCGACATCGGTCCACATATGTCTAAATGCATGATGTCCAAAACTCCTTTGGCTCTACTATTGCTATTGGGAAAGGAGAGCTTCATGTTCTTTCCTTGTGCACATCCTTTTCACACACTATCTAGTTCTAGAATACATGTCACCATTTTGCTCACAATCAGAAGAGATTTGTAGTGTAGGTGAGAAAATATTCTATGCCATAGTTCAATGGGATTCACAATATCATGAACCATTGCAGAGTCTGAATGTCCTTTTAATTTTTAGAGTCCTCCTTCTTCAACTCCAATCACTACATCATCATCAAGGGTCTTCCCTCTAGCCCACATAAGAAATTTACTATCAATAAATGCTACTCTAAATCTTTTCTTGTCCAATGATGAAATTGAGAGAAGATTTTTATTTAAATCTGGAACATAGAGAAATTCCTTCATCTTCATTGGCTTTCCTGAGTTTAACTTGTAGGAATCTTCTCCAACACCTTTGATTGGATACTGATAGTCATCACCCAATTTCACCTTGTAAGGTGAATCTTTATGAATAAGTTTAGATAAGGAGTCTTCATAGCCTGTCATGTGCTTGGAAGCACCACTGTCTATCAACCAAGTATCACTTCTATGAGTAATAGTACATGTGAGGGATGAGATTAGAACATAATCCTCATCACTTGATTCATCTATTTTTGTAACCTTATTGGGAGGCTCATCATCTTCAGCTGTGTGATCTTGACACCTCTTACTTCCTTTCTTATTCTTAATTTCCATAATGAGGGCGCAATCCCTAACAAAGTGTCCCAATTCCTGACAACAATAACATCTAATCTTTGAGTTGTCTCTTTGATCCATATTAAACTCCTTAGGTAAATAATGCTCTTTATTGTTCTTTCCTTTCCTCGTGTGGGTGGCTAGTGCTTGATCTTCATCTGTTCTTCTCTTGCAACTATCCTAGATTCTTCCTGGTTACAATCTTTCCAAAGCCTATTGAACTTGGGAATCTTCTTTCTTGAACAAATTCCTTGGATGAATGCATCCCATGACTTTGGGAGGCCATTCAAGGTAGTCATCACCATCTCTTCTCCTTCTACTGAGTCACCAATGACTTCTATCTACTCCTTGATTTGATTCACTCTTGAGAAGTAGGAGTGAATGATTTCTCAGTTTTTCATTTTCACATTCTTCAATTGTGGTCTCAGAGTCATTCTTCGATTTATGTTTCTTCCCTCAAATAGACAAGTTAAGGTGTCCATCATTTTCTTTGGAGAAGATAATGATGATATATGATGGATAAGGTGGTTCTTAATGGAGTATGCAATAATCCTTTTTTCTCTCACCATGTCCTTCTTATATTTTGCCTTAGCTTCATCTCCTTGAGGTTCTTGAACCTCTTCTATAATGAACTTATCCAGTTCATGTTCTTCAAGAAGGAGGGTTTCTCTATACTTCTAGGCCTTGAAGTTATCATCTCCATCTAGCTTCTCATTGATCTTTGTTCCGGTAGTCATCCTTTTTGTGTTGGTTTTGTCACATGGGTGAGAAAAAACACAACACTTACTTGCATAGTTAAGTCAGCTAAACAAGATAGAGAGTTGTGAGTTGATTAGATAATCAAATACACATGAAACAAGGAAATAAAAATAAAAACAAAAGGAAAAAAAGGTTAGAAAAAACTTGTAAGAACTAGAACCATGGAAAATAAAAATAACAATCATATATCTACCAATGGATCAATATATTGATAGAATAGCACCGCAGAGAAAGGTAGGGACTTATGAATCCCCTCTTCATCCTTGGGAGGGTTCTTGAGTTCCCTAATATAGAGCTCTTCTCTTCATACAATGACAAGTAACAATGTTGAAGAAATACAATGCCAATCCTTGAAGTTCTTATTTTTCTAGCACACCCATGGCACATATTTATAGTGTCTATTCATGGCAAGATGTAATTGGTTCATAGTGTGAACAAGGGGTATTTTAGGGCACTTCCTAGCCCTTGATCAACCTCCAGGCTAGATTTCATTTAGATCTGTGTGTAAAATTGTGTTGGGGGTCGGATTGGAAGTGGTTGAGAGGCCTACAAGATTCATAAATGCTTTGTTCATTAGAAGTGTGTGGGTTTTCTCCTAGACAATTGTGCGGGTTTTCTCATAGACAATTGCGCATCCTTCACATTCTGTGCATAGTGCACAATTAGGGTTGTGTTGGCCTGCACATTCTGTGCATATTGCACACACTTCCTTTGGTGAATTTGAACACTTTGATTTATGAACAAAGTATATAGTTTATTTCCTTTTTGATGGATTTTGATGTTGTAGGTGTACTAATTGCTGTTGGAATTGATATCTTTCTTCAACTGTTGTTTGTAATGTTGCAGATGATTTTTCAGTGATAACAAATGCCCCATGATGTGTGAGTTTAGGAGCATACATATAGCTGAAATACATCAATGTTTCTTTTTTTGATGGTGTCATTGTGTGGAATAGTGAAGAGAGGAACTACAAGAATGATCCGTCGGAGGGAGAGGGAAAACTGTGGGAACCAAACCTTTCTCGAGGAAGAAAAAATAAAATCTGTATATAAATGAGGCAGGCATGCCCCATGCTCGTGTCATGAAACCAAAATGTGGGACTGTAACTGAAGGTGTATGATGATGTAGATAGCTGCAGTGCCCTTGGTGGCAGTTGGTAATGACATGTGACAGTTCTGAAATGGTGAATTGGCTCTGAATCGATTATTGGATGATGGTAAGAAGTGTTGATGACTTGTAGGAATTGATGGCCTAGAATATTTAGAGGTCTTTGGCTGGTATGGAAAACTGCAACGGTCACATAGTAAGACCCACCTTAACATGAGAGTTTTCTAAAGTCAAATGTTATGGGGGTCAACAGAATAAGAAAGAAATGATGAATCTTTCTGTTTCATCTGAGACTCTGCATTGAAAAGGTAATGAGATTTTCAAGATACTACCACTCTTCTGGAAATTGTGTTGATGTCGATAGGAAGGGAGACAGGATGTCAAGAAGCAAAGGGAATATTGAAATCCACTGAGTAATAGATGATGTCAGATACTGATGGGTAACATGGATGAAGTCAAGATGCTATAGGACTCAGCACTGCCCTTGGTTGGGGTTTTGAAGGATGATTGGCAACAACCGTAAAACTTGATCTAGTGTCAGGGGGAAAACTAGACATGTGGTAAAACTGTGCTGGAGGATGAAAAAGTGGGAAAACTCAGAGATCATGGTTACATGGATTTGGGATAATCAAGGTTTTTCAACGATGTCTATATAAAAAGGGTGGAGGCCCCAACCAAGGGCGACATGGGTTTCTTTTCTAGGTAACAAAAGCCTTCGAGGATGACGACTAGAAGAGATATGTATATGTTGGAAACAAGGGATTTATACAATTACCAAAAAAATAAAGAATAATTTGGGTTGGGTATATAGATACAAAAACAGGTGCCCCGGTGAAAGATGGCTTGGCCTATTTAGGGCACAAGTTTGGGAAAGAGAACTGATGGAGGGTGGGTTTCTATATTAGGTAAATGGATGGAGGACAATCTGTAGATGGGAAAACTGATGGTGGATGAGATGGAGGGATGATGGAACTACGGGGGTTCAGTCAACATAACCAAGTGTAGGATTATATGATGTGGGAGTCCATTGGGAAGGTTAGCAATATGGTAAGAAGAAGTATGGGGCTCATTCTCGGAAGTGAAAAAATCTATCGAGACTCCCAATCCTAGGGGTGAAAACAACATGAGTGTCAAGTTTCCAAGAGGAACTATGAATGGGACAACTCATGTGGGGGAGAGTGTTATCGGTTGACAGTACCAAAATGTGGCAGAGGTAAAGGTACTACAGATCCAGATGTAGGGACCCTAAAGGAAAATGTCAAAGGGTGTGACTGGGATATGCAATTGTTTACAGAGGGAGTAATTACATGCCAGTGTCAAACATATACCTGAAGGGGCTGTAATATTGCTTAACAAGTACCTACACAAAAAATAACAAATACCCGATGTGAACAATATCTGATGATAAAGAACACATAACAATTATTTGATAAAACTGAAAGTAAGCATGCATACTTGAATGTGGCGTGAAAAAAAATGCTCCTATGAGGAGAAATGAAAATTATAACCCAGGGAATATGAATGTGTAGATGGTTGGATCAAGATCTCACGGTCAAGAATGATTTGAAAGACGGAGGCTTTGAGCTCCTGTACTAGAATGTGGAAGTTGGGAAAAAAGGCCTATATATGGATGGTGAGCCCACAATGCCATCTCATTTTCACCGACACTAAGGTCTTCATCAAGGGACTCTAAGTTCAGCAAGAGCTGATCTATTGGAGCAGTGTCAGGGAAGAGCTCTATGGCAGTGTGTAATGTGGGGATTTCACACTTGATAGGGAGTGTGGCTTTGATCCCATGTACGAGATGGAACAGTGTAAACCAGTGGCATTTTTTACTGTCGTGTGATAGGCCTGTTATGGGATTAATTGGTAATTGTAGACATAAACAGATCTCCCTAGATCCACCTGGAACTAGAACAAAACATAACAAAATATGATCCTTTCCCTAAGCTCTAACTATTGAGTTTACTAGTTAACAAGAGATAGACACCATACCATTTAAATTTTGTTTCCTCTTACCATTTCCATCCTAGCTCCACTCTAATGCTCCTATGATATTGAATCTACAAGGGAACACAAGCCAACCAAAGTGAAAGCAATATAATATACTCAACAAGAACCTATGTATGTGATCAAGGAATCATACAATAAAACAAGACTAGTTTTATGGGAAATAAACATATCATTGTATAATATTAAAATGAAAGTGGAGATTACAACCAAAGCCTTGATGTCACAAGGTCCCCTTTCAATGAATCTTTGCTCCAACACACACACTTGCTCCAAAGCCTTTGAATCAAGAAGATCCACCATGTAGCTTGCAGAACTAAAGCAAAGCTCCCAAGAAGAAGTAGAAACTCTCCATACAAATCTTAGCCTATTCAACCTAAGCATTTTCCATCAGAGATACTTATTTATATAATGTGAAGGAGAGATGGTTGAGGAAATTAGGATGATCCCACCAAATTAGAGAAGCGAGTAAGATCCAAACCGTTCAAAGGCCACCTCATCTTCTAGAAGATACCCTTCTAGAACATTCGTGAAACTTGACCTTTTCTTATCTTTTGGCATCGTCGCACCCTAGGTATAGTGTATCCTACAGAGACGTCACAGTCCAAGTCTAGAGCAGGATGCAATGATTATGGATCATCGTACCCCTTGCATTTTTCATGGTGCGGCGACCTTCCCTAATAAGGTTTTTGAGAAGAAAAAGCCAATCAATTTCCTCATGGAGAAAGGCTCTTTTTGTCTTTTCATGGGAACATGAACACATGTTATCAGTGATCACTGAGGTGACCAAAATAATGGGTAACAAGGCCCATAAAGTAGAAAACAACATATGGTGCCAGTTGGTCTTGTTTTTGTTAAGGATGAGTTGTAGCATGGTTTTGAGGACTTTATTGACAACCTCAACCTTCCCATTGGACTGAGGGCAGTATGGGGAGGCAAACTCATGGGTGAAGCCTAACTTTGAGGAGAGTTTTGAAAATATATCGTTCTCAATGTGTTTACCATGATCATAAACTAATTATTGTGGGACTCCAAACCGAGTAATGACATGGTTGAAGAAAAAACGCGTTGTTGTGTCAGCAATGTTGTTAAATGTGGGCATGGCTTCGGCCCATTTGGTAAAATAATCCACTGCCACCACAATGTACTTGTGTCCATTACTAGATGGAGGATTCCAAGTCATGAAATCTATGCCCTATTTACAAAAGGGGTCGGCCATGATGACTGGGTGTAGAAGAGCTGGTGGAGATCCTATTTTGTTTGCATAAAGCTAGAATTTATCGCATCTCTTGACAACGTGGATGCAGTCATGAAACAAAGTGGGCCAGAAATATCCTTCTCGAATGATTTTTTGGGCAGTAGATATACCTGAGAGGTGACCACCGCATGCGTTGTTGTGGCAATCATTCAAGACTCTGTCGGCTTCGTCGATGGTAATAAATTGCCGAAGGATGGTATCGACCTTGCGACTGTAAAGAATTCCTCCAATGAGGAGGTATCAGGGAGCTTGATGGCGAATGCGTCGGTGGTCATCTCGAGAAAGGTGAGACCTGAAATTTTGTGTATGAAGGTAGACGAGAAGGTCGTCATACTAGGGGTCACCTAAGGAGATGAAGAAGAGGTGTTCATCGGGGAAATCTTCATTGATGGGGGAAGCTTTTGCGTCTAAGGGAAAAGTCGTAATGCATTCAGCTAGGACCAAAGATTTCTTGCTTTTGGGTGTGGAGAATTCTAGATCATATTCCTGAAGGATAATGACCCATCAGGAAAATTTGTCTTTGATCTGTCGTCCACTGAGCAAGTACTGCACGGGGTTGGAATCTGCTATGACCTTGGTAGTTCTAAGAAGAATGTAATGCCACAATTTTTGGACTACGAGGACAACTACTAACGTGAGTTTTTCATCATGATTATACTTTAGGGGTGGTATTGAAAGGATTTTACTAATGTACTAAATCACATGTTCATGGCCATCATTCCCTAATTGGACTAGGACTCCTACAACTAAAACAATAGAGGTTGATAAGTAGAGGATGTAATCTCGGTCATAGTTTGGGGGACTAATCAAAGGGGCATTGGATAGGGAAGGTCCAGAGTGATGCAGTGTTGGGAGACAATGAACCCGAGGAGGCGCTCGACAATGATGCAAAAGACACACTTAAGGGGGTTCAAGTGAATATTATATTGACAACATCTGTTGATTAATTGGGTTGGTTTTCATTGATGTCAACCCTTGAAGAAATTCTGATAGCGAATTCTGGTAGCACAAAGGTTTGGGTTATGGACCCAAGTTTGTTTTATGTATAATGGTATGATTTTTGATATATTTGTAGGTAAGACTATTCTAGATGGATAGTACATGTCATTCCATTTCCAGTGGTATGTGGAATGTCACATACCTCCTCACGGTTTGAGTGTTATGGCCTTACGAAGTTGAAGGACCCTCATATGATTGGCTTGAAACCCCAAAAGGTCAAAGAAGTCAAAGTTCTTGCAAAGAATAAATTATTTAAATAATAAGGTGAAGTGACAAAGTCAAAGAGGATTATTTAAATAATAAAGTGAAGTGAC
>CBVK0100096493.1:0-14140 GCA_900067695.1 Picea abies | reverse complement strand
AACTCCTGGAGTATCACAATCCATTTGGAGTATTTTCCCCCTAGCAATTGATGTGTCAAAATATGTTGCATAGGGTTTCAATGATAAATCACCATAGTCTTACGTGAGAGGATATAATGCCAGAAGCGTTGGACAGCTTGAACGACAGCCAAGGCCAGTTTTTCAACATGTTGATACTTGATTTTAGTTGGTGTGAGACTTCGACTCAAGAAGTAAATAACATGTTCGTCATGCGCATCTTCCTCTTGGACGAGAACCATGTCGATAGTGTACTCTGAGGCAGAAAGATAAAGGAAATAATCGTGACTGCAATCAGGAGGAAAGAGAAGTGGAGCTCGCGTTAGGGACAACTTTAAAGCTTCAAAAGCATTGTTGGCAATGGTATCCCAGATGAACTCTGAATCTTTCTTTAACAACCGCGTAAAACCACGAGTGATCTCGGCATAATTAGGGATAAAACAACGAAGAAAGTTTGCTTTCCCTTGCAAACTTTGCAACTGGCGCAGTGTAGAAGGAGGAGGGAGATTAAGAATCACCTCAACCTTAATAGGATCTACCCGAATCCCTTGACGCGAAACGATAAAACCTAGAAGACAGCCAGATTCTACGCAAAAAATGCATTTATGAGGATTTAACCATATACGATAGAACCGACAATGAACGAAAATGGCCTGGAGGTGGGTAGGGTGATCGACTCTGTGCATAGAATGAGCGGGTAAATCGTCCAAATAAGGTTGAATGATGTGCTTGATATCATGAAAAGCATAAGACATAGCGCGTTGAAAAGTTGCGCCCGCATTCTTAAGTCCGAAAGGAAGTTTTCGATAGGAAAAAGTACCCCAAGGACAAATAAAAGAAGTATTATGTTGGTCCTCGGGAGCACTGTTAATTTGATTATAGCTGGAGAAACCATCCATGAGAGAGAAGATTTCACTGTCGACACAATCATCGACAATCTGATCGACGAAGGGGGTAGGAAAGTTATGTTTGGGACAAGATTTGTTAATATCCCTATAATCAACACATACACAAATACTGCCTCCTTTCTTGTCAATCGGGACAGGATTGGAAACCCATTCTGTAAGAGCCACCGGGTAAATAAAGCCAGCTTTCAAAAGTTTTTCAACTTCGAGTTTGATAGCAGCAGCTTTACGTGGGTGAACTGGACAAAGGCGTTGCCGGATAGGTTTAGCTCCGGGGTATGTCTTTATCTCATGTACAACAATTGCAGGGTCGATACTTGGCATCTCTTCATATCTCCAGGTGAATATGTCACAAAATTATTTGAAAAGAGACGTATAGGTGACTATTTCGTCGGAAGAACACAAAGCTCCAATATGGACATTTTCAATAATCCCAAGTTTAATGGATATGTCAATGGGAATAGTGGGTGAGATATTACTTAAGTTCCCTTCAGCAAACACATCATGTGTAGTCGCGGGAACCCTCGAGATGACAACAATGGTCGACAGAGGCAAAATCCGTTGATAGTTATCAAGAGTATGGAATGATGATGCCCGTCATCCCAAGGGGTGTCCTCCATGATGGACATGATCATCTCATTAGTGGAAAAAGTAACACGAAAAGGATCAGGAGACAACTCATCAAGAGAGGGGGTAGAAGGTGTTGTTGATTGAATGGCTTGATAGGTAGATTCAACCGGACTTAACGGTATTGCATCGCTAAAACAAAGATGATCTCCAGGGTCAGGGACAATCCAAGGGTCATGTGACACAGGAAGTTCATGAGGCATGGTGGAGATCATGTTGATAGAAGCAACAGACGGGCGTGGAACATCGGGCGGTGGAATGGGAAAAGTACCCATTAATGAGGAGTCCTTTAAAAGGCCTACACCGACGTTCTCATATCTCTGTGGGGTTTTAGCAATAAACGACACATTTCCAATACGGGTATCAGAATTGAAGAAGGCAAGTTGGTCAACGGTAACAACCTTTCCTTGATGAGGGAAATGTACTACATGAAAAAGTTTTGACACAACGACACGCATTGAATCGATCCAGCTACAGCCAAGAAAAAGATTATAATCAAGAGGAGCATCAAAGAATTCCACTTCTACTTGGATCATTTTACCTTCTAACGTGATTGGCAATGAAGGAAGAACACCGTAGGGCTTAAAACCAGAGCCATTGAAGGCTTTAAGAGTGTTCTGGGATTCATTCAAAGGAGGAGAGCCAATGGCTTTTCAACAAGCAAGAGACATAACATAAGTCGAGGCACCCTCGTCGATAATAGTTCGGTAAATGTTCTTGTCAAAGACAACAACCTGTATCTGGAACACGAGTTGAGGAGGTAACCTTGGAATGTGATCATCCAAGTCAAAGACTATTAAATTCATATCCGTTGGGTCAATTCCACCTATAGCTTTCAACAGTGCCTTCCGTTGTGTAGGACAATACTAAAGGACTTCAAGGGCTAACATCATTGAAGGTGCATGGGCCAGATCTTCAACAATACTGTAGTTCTGGGCCGCACGAGCATGAGGATTGAAAGCCGATTTCTGAACGAAACCTTTTGGGGGTGGTCGCAGAACTGTATCAAGGCTTGGTCATTCGAGATGAAGAGGACCATTAGTAGGTGGAGTGGCAAGAGAGGGTTGTACTAAAGTAGGAGGTAAATTGTCAACCTTCTCCTTAGATGGAGAATAATATTTAGATCGAGTTGTGAGGGCAACGTTGTTTTTCTTAGAATCACCAGTACACATAAAAACATATGATGTTGTATAAGAGGAGGGTTGGTCTTGAATGACCAACTGAGCCTGTTTTTGAGACGGGAAGGGTTGGGACAAGACAGTCGGTGCAGGTGGTTTTGGAGCTCCTTGAAGGAACTTAGTGACCTCGACACGTCGTGGACAATCCTTCGTTTAGTGATCGTCACCACAGATAAGGCAAGGGTAGCGGGGTTTTCTCTTATCCCGATCTTCAACAAGAGTGGTTTTAGTTTTCTCGTATTGATTATTATTTTTTCCCTCCTTATTCTTTCCTCTCCCCTTTTTAGATTTATTTTTACGAGCAGGGGTAGATTGGACCGCATTTACCTCAGAAGTTTTGCCAGTGGGAGCGGCAGGAGACGGAGCATTTTGAAGATTAGAAGAAACATATTTAGGGGTTGTTTTTGAAACGGAATGTGATTGGGTGTGGAAAGTACCAATCACACCATCAACTACATGCAAGGCAGCAGAAGTAGTTGAAGTACTGGAAGTATGAGGACGCGGTAAATCAGATAATAAATTGTAAAGTGTTCCCGTTTGTGAATAAACGAGATCAAGATATTGAGCACAACTTATAGTCTGCTCCTCTGTGACAATGCCACCCATGACAATGTCCTTACCAATTTCATTCACAAAGGATTTTGTAAACCATTCTGCCAATAACTAATCGGGGAGTTCAAGTTTAATGAGACGTCGTCTCCTTCGCCACTCATGAGTATGATCTGATATATGAGTGCCTTTAGTTTG
This sequence comes from Picea abies, assembly GCA_900067695.1. Classification (NCBI taxonomy): domain Eukaryota; kingdom Viridiplantae; phylum Streptophyta; class Pinopsida; order Pinales; family Pinaceae; genus Picea; species Picea abies. Next base: position 10,665 of record CBVK0100096493.1, on the reverse strand, counting down.
TTTGAAGGAAGTCAAAATCTCAGTCCCGGTATCATAATGGATCTGTAACTGGTAATGCATAAGGAAAGCCATAGCTAGGGTGTTGAAATCAAAGAACAAACCTCGTGGCAATTCGATATACCACTTCACAGCAGAACCAGTAAGGGTTCGTTGAAAAAGACGTAAACGAATAGAGTCATCCATCAATGAGTTGGATGAACACCATAGGTGAAAATTCATAACGTGATTGTTTGGGTCCTCTCCCACTTTTCCATCGAATTTAGGAATGTCCGATGGAAGCTTGGCTGGAATAACAGGCCATTGGGGAGAGTGACGAATAGGATCATTTAAAATCCTAGACAAATATAGCAAATCCAAAGTAGCAAGAAAAGGTAACTGTCGATTCACCTACGAGTACTAGTGGCTTTGGGGTGGAAGTCTTGTTGGAAAACCAGTAGGACCATAAGCAGTATGCTCATAATGGGAAGACCCAAGTAGATTCAGTGGTGGTTGGAGAGGATAGTAGCTCCCAGAATTGTAACCTTGAGTGGGGACATGAGTTTGAGCATTTGTACCCCAAATAGGACTGGGTATACCTGGATATGGTTGGACTATAGTAGGGATAGGCAACTATTACCCCCCAGTCATTTGAGGAGGATTTTGTATCATCTGATTCCAATACTGGGCCAAAGAGGGAGGTATATTTTTCCCAAAAGGTGGGGTTTGTCCCCCTATCGTAGGTGGAGTTCCAACCAGAAGTTGTGTCCCAATCGAAGGTTGTGTAGTAATTGGAATGTGTCCGGTAAGAGGAGGTTGAATTGTACCACCTTGTCCACCAACAGGAATCTGCAAGTTTGGTGTAATGGACGGGATAGTGCCACTAGGATTAGGATTTCCAGAAGGAAATTAAGGGAGTGTCAGAAGAAAACCGGGAATAGGGTGCCAAGGAAAAGAAGGACCACCTGGAGAACTGGATGGGTTTTGCAGAGGTGTTGGAATAGAAGAATTCAACAAATCATTCAACGCATGGTATCCAGGTGGTAGTTTCGGAGTGACATTGGGTGTTCATTGTGTGTTTACAGGAGCAAGATCAGCTGCAGTGAACCTGGTTGTGACACTCGTAGTATTCGTGAGATGAGCCATCTCGGTAGGGACAGTAAAGTGATAAGTGGTATTCAACAGTATAGTCTTTGTCTCAGAAAACACTGGAGGGTTGATTTCGGAGACCACAGGCGAACGAGGACCAAAAAGGGTCCTTCGGAAATCACCTGCAGACCAAAAAGGATCTTGGCCTTCTACACTGGGAAAAGGCCCAACGAGTGATCCAGAAGAAGTAACAACTAATTCTCTGGAAGAATTTAATCGCATAAATGGTCGCTCAGAACCAAGGTGAAGTCGAAAATCCTCTCGAGTATTAGTAATGTAGAAAGGTTCTAGAGAGTCTCGTTCCACTTGAGGTGTGGTGACGACTGTGGCTTCACTCTGCCAAGGAGAGCTCTCAGGTGTACCTATAGGCAAGGGTTGAGAATCGTCTATATGCTCTGGAGATAAACCCTGCATTCTACGTGAACGACATGGAGGAGCTATTGTAAACAAGTGACAAACTTCACAAAGAAAATCCTATGGTCAACTTCGAGAAACAAACAACACGTGCTAGTAAAAAAAATCTAGGAAGCAATCACCAGACAAACAAGACCTTCTAATTTCGAAGCCACTAGTTGGTGATGAAATCCAACGTCGCAACAACGAGATGAGAAGGGGCAGGGCTAGGGTGGAAAAGTTACACTAATGACCTGCTTAATGGACTTACACCCTGGTGCAAGCTCCCACACATAATTGTGGGTATACCCTCCATGGAGCCCGAGTGAGTTTGGTCAACGTCAATTCCAGGTACCGTGAATACTTTCCCCTCCACAGTCACCTCCGGTAAGAACCTCGAGAGATAGGCCACTAAGGTCACCAATAACAACAATAAATCCTGGGGGAACAGTCGACAGTTTGATCCACACGCAAGGGCAGGGTATCTAGCCTGCAATCAACTCAAAAGGCTTCCACTCATCATTGTGGGTATACCTCTGAGTGATCCCCGTAATACATGCAATCTCTACACTGATATCAACAAAGCAGGGTGAGTAACTTTGCTAATATCAATGCGACCTAGTGTTTGATCCTTGTGTGAGAAGGACTTCCCAAGACAAGATGTTGCAAATGGAATTTAACACTCCCTAACACAAGATGCTATTGTGTATTTTGTGCTTTTAGAAAGTGTATCTCTCTTCCTACTCCAAAGCGCTAGCCTAGATAAATATTGCTGTAAAAGAGCCTTGGAAAAGAGTTACTAGATAAATTTTATGATTACGCAGTGTTATTAAGAGCTGTTGTTTACTCAAAGGTAACGGAAATGAAACTTATGTTGTATGACTTTGACCCAACAATGCAAAGAGGATAATGAAAAAGACAACTTTTCATTCAATGAATCCTATGTATGGGAGAGAGAGAAAGTTTTCCAGATCAACCTTGAACTACCATGCAAAATTTCCTTTGAAATGCAAATGCAAACAATCACTTATCAAATGACAACTCTCTATTGTGTCTTTTTCAAATACTTCAACAATCTCAATAATTTGATTTTCAATTTTTTCTAAAACGAAAAGAGTTTTTTGAAAGAAAAACTTGTTTGTTCACTTTTCAAAAAGGACCCACACTATGACAATGAGAGTACAGAAAATAAAATAAAAACGAATGAACAAGCTATAATAAACACCCAATCCACTCTTTCAATGAAAGCAAAAAATAAAGAGCAAACCAATTTAATCTTTTCAAATGCAAAAGAAAATTGTCCTTTCAAACAATAACTAGATAAGAAAAGACCAAACAACTCAAATTTCCACCAATCACTGGTTCTCAACCAATCAAACACACTCATATTTTGAAGTCAGAGAGTTTGAAGTCAGAGAGAATGGTTTTGCCAAGAAAAGTCAAGAAATGAAAGTTAGCCAAAAATGACAAGAAAAGCCTTGAAATCGTAAAACTGTTCAAACATGCAAATGAAGACAAGAAATTCATCAATCAATGGTCCAAGAAACTCATAAGAGGCAATCAAACCGATATGGGCAGTTGAAAATTTCAAAACTCAAATCCAAACTTTTGAAAAATTGTGTTCCCAGGCAGGCAATATTACACAGTGTGAGAATCATTGATTCTCGCAAGTGACCCTTGAGAAAGGTGCGAGAACCTCACACTGAAACCTAAAGGCAGAGTGCGAACTCTACCAATTCTCACAGTCTACAATGAAGTACAGTGTGAGAATGCCTGAACATAGTCAAAAATTTGAAAAATGAAGCAAAATTGGAAAAGGCTTCTAGACTCAGAGGGTCTATAAGGATATCCTAAAGACTCAGAGATTGATAGGACAGGAGATATGTGAAACTAGAGAAAATGGCCACAGAAAAATATCAAAATCCACAAAGAAAATGGGATTGTTCCCCAATGGAGACGCCAATTTTGTTATTGGATAAATCCGTAAGTGTGGACACAAACCGATCTCCCTAGATCCACCTGGATCTAGAACAAAGCAAGACAGAACCTGACTCTTTCCCTAGATTTTAACCACTGAATTAAATAGGAAGTAAGAACAAATGACGTACCTTATGATCGCTTCCTATGGTCTTTGTTGCTCCCGCTTCGCTCCAGTGCTCTCGTGCAATCAAGGCCAAGACAACACAAACCAACCAAAGTGAAGAAAGCACAATCTATTCAACAGTCGATCTATGTATATGATCAAGGAATTATACAATAAAGTGGAATCATCTTTATGGAAAAGGGACATATTATTGTATCATATTAATGGAAAGTAAAGATTACAACCTAAGCCTTGATGTCGCAAACTTCCTTTCGGTGGCCCTTGGCTCCGACACACACACTTGCTCACTTGCATGAAGAAGATCAACTCTTTTGGATAACTGCTACTATAGCTTCAGTCCTTCACACAATTCTTTCACCAATTCTCCAATGAATCTTGCTTAACCTTCTTTGCTTAACCTTTTCCATGAGAATTCCCTCAATATATAGGAGAGAATGAATTAGTTACTTGGATAATAATGATCCCAAAATATCAGGGGATCCAGTACTAGGATAACCATTCGAATGCCATCTCATCCTTCTAGAAGATTCCCTTCTAGAAGCATCAAGAATTCATCTTTTTCCTTGCTTTATAAAGAGTTTTCACCCTAGCAGTTCAACACGGTGCGAACTTCTCGCACACTGGCTTAAGGCATCCTGCGAGAATTATGCATTCTCGCAGGCAAATATACTAGTGGCCTGTGAACAATCTTCAAAAATGAGTTTTCTGGAAGAGATGAAGATAACTTTTTCTCATAAGAAAGTTCTTATGAAGAGCTTGAGTACACCATTTCATACATCATCATGATGACCAAAATCATGGGTAACAGCCAAAGTCTCATAACCTATTCGCGTATTGTTCATTCGGGACTTCACCCATCAATATTTCAGGACTGATGTGTACAAGAAGACTGACCCTTGGGTTTCCTAGTTGCCAAAACACCAAAACACCAAGGCTTACCCACGGTAGACCTTTCTCGGATCTCATACTTTTGGATTTCGGGATGGGTAATGACAAGAAGTCTCACTCCTAGGTTTTCCCAAGAGCCGGAACACCGAAAACTCATAGCTACTCTGTCCTATTATCATTTTGGGATTTCGTGAATCGGAGTTTTACGATGTGCGCAGACAGGAGATCTCGCACCTAGACCTTCCGGGAGATGAAACTCCAAAATACCGACTCCTAAACCTATGCATCTATTTTAGGGTTTCTCCCATCGGATTTTCGTGGACCAGAGATTTGGGACTTGCGAGTATAAAGGGACTCTCACTTAGGTATCCCAGGTACTGAAATGTCGAACTATCCTATCTCATCCACTCCTTAAACTATTTCGGGGTTTCAGTTATCGGGGTTTCGTGACTCGTGGTGATCAGGGTTCTTCCCGTTTGTCTTCCCATGTACCGAAACGCTGAAACACTTACCAGCAACCACGTGTCCTATAAATGGATGGTCCGGATACTCCCATGAACCCTGGGGATCTACAGTCCCAATTTCTTTTCTACTTATGAAGATAAAAGGAAATGGGTTGAGGCATTAATTCCCTCATTTCTTCCTCCAATCTAATGGTCACAACTGACCTTAGATATTTCTACAAGATCTCATCCATCAATCGATACTTATCCACACGCTACCATTTCGGGATTTCGTAGGTCAGGGTTTCAGGACTCGTGAGTACAAGAAAACTCACACCTAGATACTCCGGGTTCCAAAACTACGAAAACTCTTAATTTACCCCCACGCTAGTAATTCGGGATTTCGCAAGTCAGGGTTTTAGGATTTATGAGTGCAAGGGGACTCGCCCTTGGGTATTCCGAGTACCAAAATGATGAAATGTTGAAGTCTACAAGGACAATTATCCCTCGTGCGAGATTTTAAGACTTAAACTATAACAACCTCCTTCGGGTCCTCAGGTTATTTACACCAGGTTTTGAAGACCTGACTGGAAGGTCTTCTCGAAGGTAAGGGAGTGATCTCGAAAGGGTGCCTTCGTGAGGAAATCTATCCAAGGCATCAGGTAGACCAAACATAGGAACAAATCTCCTAAGAGAAGACTGGAAAATCTATATTATTTCATCATCATCATCATATATATATATATAAACATAAGACATACGTGGTCTTTCTAATAAAAACATGAAGCCATCATTTCCAATCAAAACACCATGCAGACAGTCTTATACTGAAACCATTCATAATTGCACAGACTATGAACATACATGTCAGGATATAAATTTCATGATACAAGATATGACACCTATCAGAAAAACACCAAGTGATGCAACTGCTGAGAGGGGTGCTCGTTTCCACCCAATCATAGGCTCAGTGATTCCGAATGGATTTACCACTATCCACCCCCAAGCTGAGACCACGATGCTACAAAACTGAGTCTGTATTTTCTAGTGACTGAGAACGAAGGTTACTCTCCTTCTTCTCTGCTATCACTCACTATGTAGTTTTTACAGAGTTCTTTCGATCTCTCTTACTCTTCCCCTCACGTCTGCCCCTTGATCGCACACTCTTCCTGCCTTTTCTCTTTTCGGCAAGGTTGCGTGTGGAACGATCTTCCTCATGGTGGTCAGGTCTAAGGACTCTACGGATGGGCAATTCACCCCCATCCCTCATCACTCATGAGGAGCCATTTACGTACCAACCTGGAGAGTGATTTAATTTTGGGCTAGCGAGCCGCTCTTGGTTCTCCGGGCCAATGAAGTCCAAATACGGTATTGGTTTCGGTGGAAGTTAACGCCACCCTTCCAGGTGCCTTCCACCACCTTTCTTCAGTCATCGTGGTCTCTTTTTCAGCACATCCCCCTCTCAATAGTCCTGCAATATATATATTCATAATATTATTTACATTCATCGACCTTTTTCACAAGGTCCATTCACATCACACATTCACATTTCTAAGTTTGTCACAATACTTGGCTAGTATAGTTATTTTTATAGACTGGGGGAAATAGGGTGTTACAATTCCCTCCCCCTTAAAGGAACATCGTCCTTGATGTTCTATATATCAACTTGACATGCATGTACAGATGTAAACAAAAATGGATATGCTCGTTTCATGGCATCCTCCATTTCCCATGTACCCTCATCTAGGCCAAAATGTTTCCACTGCACCTTGTCCTGTGCAATGGTTCGGTTCCAGAGTGGGATTTCCTTTCTATCTAGTATGCATTGAGGTTTTGGTAGGAATTCTCCCTCCGGTTCCACTTGGATCACAAACCAATCAATTATATTATTAGAATCATGTACATATTTCTTCAATAATGAAACATGGAAAACATTATGTGCTTTTACTGTAGGAGGAAGTGCTAGCCTATAGGGTACAGGTCCCACTCTATATAGAACCTCAAAGGGTCCACAATACCGAGGTGCTAACTTGGCACAAGCTCCCATTTTCAGGGAAATTTTCTTGGGCCTAACTCTGAGATATACATGATCTCCCATTTTGAACTCTCTTGGAGTTCTCTTTTTGTCAGCATAAATTTTCTATCAGTTCTGACCGACCTTCAGGTTTTGTTTTATCTAAGTCACTTGTTGTTCCATTTCTTTCAACATGTCAGGTCCAAAATAAATCCTGTGCACGGGATTACTCCAGCTGACTGGAGTGTTACACGGCCTACCATAGAGGACTTCGAAGGGACTCATATTTAAGGATGCTTGGTAGCTGTTGTTGTGGGTGAATTCTACCAGTGGTAGGTAGTCATCCCACTTCTTGGGTTGATGCATTACATGCGTTCTTAGCATGTCTTCAAGTATTGGTTCATTCTTTCTGTTTGTCCGTCAGTTTGAGGGTGATAGGTGGTGCTAAACAACAATTTGGTCTCTAAACCCACCATCAATGATTTCCAAAAGTTGGAAGTGAACTTTGTGTCTCAGTCAGACACGATCTTTTTTGGCATGCCATGCAGTCTGACTATCTCCTTCATGAATACCTGGGAAACCTCTATTGCCTTGCAAGTTTACTTGACAGGGATAAAGTGAGTGGACGTGCTAAATTTATCCACCACTACCATAATGGTGTTATTTTGTTTGGTCGAGGTTGGTAATCCGATGATGAAATCCATAGAGATGGTTTCCCATTTCCATTCTAGGATTGGTAGAGCTTGTAATAATCCGGCTGGGTGTCGGTGTTCTACTTTTACCTATTGACATTCTATGCATTTAGCTAGGTACTCAGCTATGTCTTTCTTCAATCCAGGCTAGTAGAATTGTTTCCTGGTGGCCGTGATCATTTTATAATATCCTGGATGACTAGTATAGGGTCTTTTATGTAGTTCATCCATAATGAACCTCTTCAAGTTGTCACAATCTAGAATATAAAGTCTACTTCGGTAAGTGAGCAGACCTTCTTCTGTCATTTGGTGTCCTTCATACTTTATCCCTATGGGTTCTTGCTGCAGGTATGAAGTCACGGTTTGGATGAATGTGTCTGTCTCTTGTGCATTTCTGACTCTTTTTTTGACATTCGTCTCGCAGGTGCTCACTGTGGCTAGGTGAATTGTTTTTATGCTTCTGCTAAGGGCATCCTCCACCCTATTTTCTTTTCCTTTAACGTGTTTGATTTCGAAATCAAACTCGCTAAGGAGGGCCATCCACCTATCTTGTCCGACATTGAGCTTTGATTGGTCAAATAGATATCGCAATCCACAGTGGTGTGTCATAAGTACAAATCTCCTTCCCAGGAGGTAATGCCTCCACATTTTCAAGGCGTACATGATGGCAGCTAGATGTAGATCATGGGTCACATAGTTGACCTCGTTCTCATTTAATTTTCGGGATTTATAGCAGACCACACTTCCTCCCTGCATAAGAAATCCTTCGATCCCTTACTTATAGGCATCTGTGCACACGAGGAAGTCAGCTTCAGGATCGACGATCTTCAGCATGGGTTTGTGGGTCAGTAGATGTTTCAGGGTTTGAAATATTTCTTCGCATTTTTGTGTCCATGTGAATTTTGTACCCTTCTTTTGGAGCACAATGATTGGACATACAATCTTGGAGAATCCTTTTATAAATCTCCTATAGTAACCTGCTAATCCCATAAAGGATATGTTATCCGAAACATCCTTTTGGGTAAGCCATTCCATGATAAACCTGATTTTATCAGGGTCTACTACTACTCCTTCTTCAGATATCACATGGCCCAAGTAATGTATTTGCTTCTGGAAGAAATCACACTTGTTGAATTTGGCATAGATTTGATGTTCTCTTATCACTTGCAAAAAAATCCCAAGATGCTCTTCATGCTCTTTTCTATTCTTGGAGTAAATTAATATATCGTCAATAAAAACTAGTACAAAATTTTCTAGGAATTTGTTGAGTACATTATTCATTAAGCACATAAAAGTGGTAGGGGCATTGGTTAACCCAAATGGAACTACCACAAACTCATAGTGACCATATCTTGTCCTGAAGGCAGTTTTGGGGATGTCTTCACCCTTAATTCAGACTTGATGGTATCTCGACCTCAAGTCAATCTTTGAGAAAACAAACACACCCCCCAATTGATCGAATAGGTCATCGATCTTAGGAAAGGGGTACTTGTTCTTTATGGTTACCTTATTAAGTTGTCTATAATCTATACACAGTCTAAGGGTAACGTCCTTCTTTTTCACAAACAGGATTGGTGCTCCCCATGGAGACACGTTGGGTCGAATATAGCCCTTATCCATCATTTCTTTTAATTACAACTTGAGTTCAACTAACTCGGGTGTACTCATCCGGTAGGGTGTCCTAGACACCGACACCACTCCCGGTGCAAGTTCTAATGAGAAGTCTATGTCCCTTCTTGGAGGTAGACCCAGTAACTCTTCCAGAAACACATCTCTGTATTCTCTTAGGATAGGGTGATCGTCAGGGCTTAGTTTGTCACCTTCGATTGTTTTCAACACTTGTATTGCATATAGGGGACATCCCTTTCGACAATACTTTCTCATTTGCAGAGATGATATTTGTCTTACTGAGACAGGTTTTCGGATCCCTTGAAGGGTTATCTTTTTCCCTTCTTTACTTACACATTCTAAGGTTTTATGGTAACAGTCCAATCTGGATTTATGGGCAGCTAGCCAGTCCATACCAATCAATAGATCATACGATCCCAAGGGTAATATGTTAAGGGTTGCTTGGGTGGGAAATTCACCCAACATTAATTGGCAGGTTGGTATGACCTCTGCTACCCTTCTTTTGGTACCAGTGGCTAACTATACCAACCATGGCTTGGTAAGTTTTTGTGGTTGTAGTTTACACTTATCAACAACCTTAGGGGATATATAACTCAAATTTGAACTAGGATCAATCAAGAATAGACATTAGATGGTTGGAAATCATACCTTCTATTTCCACCACTGAAGCTTGGTGGTCAGCTTGGTTATTATCCAAGGCTGCATAAATTTGTGGCACACTCATGACCACATCATTGACAGTGGTAACTTCCTGGATGTTATAAATCCTCTGACTATTCTGTTGTCGGTGTGGATAGTCTCTCAATAGATGTTCTTCCACGCAACCCCATCATTTCAAATGTTTTCTCTTTGGGTTATCAGTCTTTACTGATATGGGTCAAAAAGTTTTATTTCCTCTTAAGGAGGGAAAATTCTGCTGGTGCACACTCTAGGCTAGGAAGCTCATTCTTGGATTCTTCTTATAGTTCTTAAATCCTGCAAATTTAATCACTTTTTTCTAAAATCTTGAATTATTCTTCTGTTTCCATCCTTCACGAGGTTCTGTTCGATGCCCAAGTTGTTCATAACAATATCTTGCCTTGTGGATAGTATCTTCTAGGGTATTTGGTTCGTCAAATTCAATCTTGTTCTGATAGTCCTTAGGTAGTCCACTGATGAATTGTTTCACCTTTGCCTTTTCTGCCTTTATGTAGGGTACATACCTTAGCAACTCGAGGAATCCGCTGACATATTCCTCTATAGTGATTTTCCCCAGTTTGAGTTCATAAAACACTTTAGTCTTCTCGTCGAAATATTTTTCCAGCAAATACTTCTTCCAGAAGTATTTCTCAAACCGTTCCCAAGACAGGTCTTCTTCGTGAATCCCTTTTACATTCT
>CBVK0100096483.1:0-30934 GCA_900067695.1 Picea abies | reverse complement strand
CCTTACATTGAATGACCTCCGTTATTATCACTATGGGCCCTCTGGGCCCCCCCACTACCTCTCTAGGTACCTTACAGGGCCGGTAGTTAGGGTTTTGTTGGTGCATTGTTGAAGCATTGAACCCTGGGTCTACCCCTATGCCAACAAATGGTTCCGTTGTCGGGACTAAAACTATGATTGTTGGGAACTGAAGTTAAAAAAATAGAAGCTTTGTACGTAGATATATTGTTGTAGTGCTTAATATTATACTTAACTTGTGAAGCCTTGTGCTAAGAAAGAAACTCGATCTGAAGAAAAGAGGTAAGATCTTGAAAGAGGTAAATCTTTGTGCTTTGATAGAATAAGATAAGTGAAAATTTTTGTTTCGAAAGCATGAATCTAGGTATGTTTGATAGATTTTGTTCTAGTCTGAAAGCTAGGGTACAACTAGAAGAAATAGTTGATCTAAAAAAAAATTGATAGAAATAGAGAAAGATATGTTATTCCTAAGCATAGAAAGAATTTTTGGACTAATGAGTGGATGCAGGAACCTAGAAAGATTTTTTGCAGATTACAGGCTCGGCACTGTGATCGTAGTGCGTAGTACAGGAAAGGTTAGGGGACATTTAAAATAAAGAGAGGATTGACATTATGTTATAACTGCAGAAGACCGTGACATCTTGCTAAGGAATGCGTTGGTATAGGTCCTATTTGTCTTTGTTGTAAAATTGTTGGTCATGAAGTTGAGGATTGTCCAAGAATGATTGCTAAAATTGAAAGGATGAATATGAGACAAGAAAACTATCAAGAGAATAAGAGCATGATAAAGAATCATCAAGAGAAAGAATCAGAGAAAGCTCAGACTATGTTAGTACAGTTAAAAGAAGCAATGAATGATCACAAAGATGTCAGTTTACCAGAAATCATGAAAGAAAAACAACGCATAGATACAAGAATAGGAGACTTCAACATAGACTGTGTCCTGGATGAGGAGACACAAGTGAATATCATGACAGAAGACACTTGGGGAATTTTGGGAAAGCCCACTATGGTACCTTCATTGGGAAGAATAGGCTTGTTTAAAGGAAATATGATAACCCTATGTGGAAGAGTTACAAATGTACCTTTTATCATTCATGGAACATCGACTGAAGAGGAATTTGAAGTCATTAATATTGTTGAAAATAGCGCCCCTTTCCCCCTTTTTCTAGGTAAGACTTGGATTGAGAAAGATCAAATCAGAAGGAAATCAGAGGAAGAAGCTACAGAAAAGAAAAACCAAGAACTAAGGGAATTCATAGCTAGAAAATAGATCGACTGATAGAAGAATGAGAAGTTGAGTCGAAGCAAGAGAAGACCAAAGAATTAGTTGTTGAGGTTGAAAAAACACAAGAAGGTTTGAAGGACCTATCCATGCAAGAAATAAGTATATCCACCCAAGAAATAGTAAGAGAAGGGATATTAACTTCGAACCCTTTGAGAGCACATCAGTAGTGCGAAGTCACTTCGTGTAACACCCTGTTTTCTCCAGTCTGTAAAAATAATTATATTGGCCAAGAACTATGGCAAAATCAAAGACGTGAATGTTTGATTTGACGGACCTTTGTATAAAAGGTCGATGAACGTAAATTATGTTATGAATATGTTTTGCATGACTGTTGGGAGGGGTATGTGCTAAAAGAGACAACGATGGCTAATGAGAGGTGGTGGAAGGGACTTGGAATGGTTGTGTTAACTTCCACCGAGCCAGTACTGTACTGGTTTATACTTTCTCACAAACCAAAGCAGCTCTTTGACCCTGGAATGGATTTCCTGTCAGATTGGTAGGTGGGGAGGCTCCTTAAGAGTTAATGAGGGGATGGGGTGAACCGCCCATCTGTAACAGCCCTCAGACCTGACCACGAACAGCGGAATTCATGCCACTTGCAACCTTGCAGACAGAAAGTGGCAAGAGAGGAAATGTGGTAGGGGGGAGATTAGTGCGCGTGACGGGGATCACGAAAGAGATTGGAGAAACCCTAGAAAACATAGGGAGTTTTGAATACCAGGAGAAGGAGAGTAACCTTCACCTTGGATTATGTTTCCTGCATCAGGAGAAGGAGAGTAACCTTCATCCTTGATTTCTATCGAGCTAGAAGTAGGAGATTGAACCTCAAAGCATCATGGTGTAGCTCGAGGGTGGCTAGTGGTAAATCCGTTTGGAGTCATTGAGCCTACGGTTGGGTGGAAACGAGCACCCCTCTTAGTAGTTGCATCACATCTGGTAGATTTGATAAGTGTTTTATACCTTGTATTTCGAACTAAATATCATGAATGCATGCTTGTGTTTATATGCCCATAACAATTTCTGTGTAGAATGATTGCCTGGTGTTTTAAACTGGAAATAATAGATGCATGTGTATGTTTATATGTCATCGTTGGTTTCTGTACAAATGGTTAAGTCTGGGGCCGGAAGGGTAGCTCTCTAAGGTCTTGGAGTCATGGGAGTTTGAAGCCCCGAGAGGATAAATTTCGTGATTCAAGCTCAGAAGGGATAGCGAGCCCAATTATAGAAAGAGAGAATACCCTATCATTCGGTCGATGAACGATCGGAATCCTTTCGGGAATACCCCAAATCTGTCGAGACCAATGGATCTAGAGAAGGAGCATAGGCATTAACACCCTGACCCTTTCAGCCTTCACATGTAGCGATGGGATCTCGGACCGTAGATCCAAGGATCTTTCGGAGCCCTATTGACCATCGATATTAGCCTTGTATAGGCAGGAGAGTAGCATTTCACTGACTCGCAACTTGGAGTGGTCAAGGGTAGGGCTATATGAACTCACGGTTCATGAGATCATGACGTGATCGTGATCGTTGGATCTGAGGCACGGGAGAATCGTTGGATCATAATCCTTCATGGGTATCGCCTATCAGGGATTCGTAACTTGAGAGAGTTTCTTTTCGATTGTAGAAGTCGTGAAGTGTTGAGGGCTCGTGTAAACACATAACCCATCTATAAGTGGGGACCACATGGTTGACAGGTGGCGTAACGACAAGCACCGAAAGAAAGGTGGGAACAGGTGACGAGTCATGGACACATGTCGCCTGGGAAGGATTCAACCCATTATTGACTCATCGTATCTCGAGAACTCACGAAGGAGGAGCATGAGGGCTCAACACTCCAACTCATGAAGTCGTGAGATGTGAGTAGTGCTAGTACTTAGCCTAGGAAGTGGGCAATCGATGGTGGACATGTGTCACACTGGGAAAGAGTCAACCCACTGTTGACTTATCATGGCTCAGGGTTTCGCAAGATGAAAAAGTTGCACCTTGATCGCTAAGGCCGTGAAACGCCAAGATCTGAGGTCTCGTGCGACGGGCGATGGCGACACAAGCTCATTAGAAAAATATAGTGGGGTTGCAAGTGGTGTGTGTGCGTCATTTTGGCAGAAGTCCACGCAACATTGACCTATTGTGTCTCGGGGATTCGTGAAGGAGGAGCATGGGAGCTCAACACCTCAACTGGTGAGGTTGTGAATGGTGCTAGTGTTTGGCCTAGCCTACGGTTACATGTAGGAGGCACTATTGAGGAGGAATCCATACCCATATAGAATCTCGGGTATCGGTCGTTTGGAGAAAGGGGAGTCGAGAGTCTTGATTCCCGACTCGCGAGTTGCGAAAGGCGCTTGCGCTAAGGCCAACTTGTGGTCGTTTGGAGGAGGATAAGGAAAGAGAGGGTCTGTGCTAGGCCCCATAGAAGTCTTAAGGATTTTTTTCCTCTAAGAAAAAGACGAAAAATCTAAGTTGCAGTAGTGGGTGTGTGACAAATTGGTATCAGAGCATGGTTACAACACTTGGCCTGCTTGGGCTCATGAACGAGTTGTGCAGAAACTCCATTTGAAGTACTCTTAAAAAGAGTAACCTTCTATCTTAACCCCTTTAGCAAAAGCTGAATTTAATAATGAAATTTCCTATTGTGTGTGTGTGTGTTTGAAAAATATAAATTATGCACTGATTGTGAATGAATATAATTTTGACTAACAATAAGTGTTTTTCTTCCACAACAAGCGGACGATCAACCATGGGAAACTCCAAACGCATAGAATGGTGACGCACCACGAAGTGGGGGATGGCTCCCACAACAGAGACGAAGAGTCTGACGAAAGGAGAGTAGTAGAGACCCCTCCTGATCTAGCTGAGACTGTGAGAAGCCTCATGGTCGAACTACAGAGCTGCAAGGCCGACAACGAAAGGTTGATAAAAGAGCAAGAGAAGTAGACAGAAATTAATGCAGTCTTGCTACAGAGTTTATCCGACATACAAAGACAATTGCAGCATGAACCTGACACTAGTCACGTGGACCGATGACAAACAAAGAAAAGTCAAAGTCCACCTGAGATACGGAAATGTGGTCTTTTAAGTGGCCACACTGGGAAGAGCACCTCGAGAAAGGTCCACCCCAGAGATAAGTGACAAGCGCTGAACGATTCCTCTAGAAAGGAAACTAGTTACTCGGAGGGATCCTCTAGTAGCAGAACTAGTTCTTATTCCTAAATAAAACAGAAGAAGCGAAAGCATTCCAAAAGTCACAATCCTGAAGAATTCAATAAGGCTAAACCACCCTCTTTCGACGGTGAAATAAAGAAAGGGGAGGAAGCAGAGGCCTGGCTTCTTGGACTAAAGAAGTATTTTAGAGTCCATGACTTCTCAGAAAACTTGAAGGCCCAAGTAGCCACTTTCAACTTGAATGGAAAGGCTTCCATTTGGTGGGAAGACCTTAAGAATATAAAAGGGATTCACGAAGAGGACCTATCTTGGGAATGGTTTGAGAAATACTTCAGAAAGAAGTATCTGTCGGAAAAGTATTTCGACGAGAAGACTAAAGAATTCTATGAACTCAAACTGGGGCAACTCACCAGAGAGGAATATGTTAGCAGATTGCTCAAGTTGCTAAGGTACGTACCCTATATAAAAGCAGAGAAGGCAAAGGTGCAGTGATTCATCAGTGGACTACCTAAGGACTATCAGAACAGGATTGAGTTTGATGAGCCAAAGACCCTAGAAGACACTATCCGAAAGGTAAGATATTGTTACGAACAGCTGGGGCATTGGACAGAACCTCGCGAAAACTGGAAGCAGAAGAATAGCTCGAGTAAATCCCCAAGATTTAAAAACTATAAGAAGGACTCAAGGATGAGCTTCCCAACCTAAAGTGTACACCAGCAAAATTTCCCCTCCCAGAGCGGAAATAAAACTTCTGGATCCACCCCAGGAAATATTGACAACCCAAAGAGAGAACCCTTGAAATGTTGGGGTTGTGGAGAAGAACATCTATTGAGGGACTGCCCGTACCGACAACAGAATAGTCAGAGAATTTACAACGTTCAAGAAGCTACCACCGTCAATGACATGGCCAGGAGTGTGCCGCAAATTTATGCAGCCTTGGATAATAAACAAGTTGACCACCAAGCTTCAGTTGTGGAGATGGAAGGTATGATCACCAACCATGGTTCAAATTTGAGTTATATAGCCCCTAAGGTTGTTGATAAGTGTAAATTACAGCCACATAAACACGCCAAGCCATGGCTGGTACAGTTAGCCAGTGGCACCAAAAGAAAGGTAGCAGAGGTCATACCAGCTTGCCAATTCACTATGGGTGAATTCCCCACCCAAGCAACCCTTAACATACTACCCCTAGGATCATATGACCTGTTGATTGGAATGGACTGGCTAGCCACATATAAAGCCAGACTGGATTGTTACCATAAAACATTAGAATGTGTAGGTGAAGAAGGAAGAAGGATAACCCTTCAAGGAATCCAAAAACCTGTCTCAGTGAGATGAATATCAGCCCTCCAAATGAGAAAGTATTGCAGAAAGGGATGTATACTTTATGCGATACAGGTGTTGGAATCAGTTGAAGATGACAAGCCAAGCCTCGAAGATCACCCCACACTAAGAGAATATAGAGATGTATTTCCAGAAGAGGTATCGGGTCTACCTCCGAGAAGGGACATTGACTTCTCGATATAAATTGCACCGAGAGTGGTGCCAGTGTCCAGGACACCCTACAGGATGAGCACACCCGAGCTAGTTGAGCTTAAATTACAACTAAAAGAAATTATGGACAAAGGCTATATACAGCGCAGCGTGTCTCCATGGGGAGCACCAGTTCTGTTTGTAAAGAAGAAAGATGGTACCCTCCGACTATGCATAGATTATAGACAACTAAATAAGGTAACCATAAAGAACAAGTACCCCTTACCCAGAATCGATGACCTGTTCAATCAATTGGGTGGTGCTTCCATCTTGTCAAAGATTGACAAGAGATCTGGATACCATCAAGTCTGAATCAAGGGTAAATACATCCACAAAACTGCCTTCAGGACGAGATATGGTCACTATGAGTTTGTGGTAGTACCATTTGGATTAACCAATGCCACTACCACTTTTATGTGCTTGATGAACAATGTGCTCAGCAAATTCCTAGACAAATTTGTACTGGTTTTTATTGACGATATATTAATTTACTCCAAGAATAGAGAGGAACATGAGGAACATCTTAGAATTGTGCTTCAAGTGCTAAGAGAACATCAACTCTATTGCAAATTCAGCAAGTGTGACTTTTTCTAGAAGCAGATACATTACTTGGGCCATGTCATATCCGAAGAAGGAGTAGCAGTAGACCCTGACAAGATCAGGTCTATCATGGAATGGCCTACCCCAAAGGACGTTTCAGATATTAGATCATTTATGGGCTTAGCAGGATACTATAGGAGATTTATAAAAGGATTCTCCAAGATTGGTTTTCCAATCACTGCCCTCCAGAAGAAGGGAGCTAAATTCACATGGACACAAGAATGTGAAGAAATATTTCAATCCCTAAAACATCTACTAACCCATGCACCCGTGTTGAAGATCGTTGATCCTGAAAATGACTTCCTCATGTGCACAGATGCCTGCAAGGAAGGGATCAGAGGAGTCCTTATGCAAGGAAGAAGTGTAGTCTACTATGAATCCTGAAAATTGAATGAGCACAAAGTAAACTATGCGACCCATGACCTAGAACTGGCCGCCATAGTGCACGCCTTAAAAATGTGGAGGCATTACCTCCTGGGAAGAAAATTTGTACTTATGACAGACCACTGTGAATTGCGATATCTATTTGACCAACCAAAACTCAATGCTAGACAATCTAGGTGGATGGCCCTTCTTAGTGAGTTTGATTCATATCAAAGGAAAGGAAAATAAGGTGGTTGATGCCCTTAGCAGAAGTATGAAAATGATTCATCTGGCAGTGGTGAGCACCTGCGAGACGAATGTCAAGGAAAGAGTCAGGAATGCACAAGAAACGGACACATTTTTCCAGACAGTGACCTCGTACCTAGAGCAAGAACCCACAGGGATAAAGTATGAAGGCTACCAGATGATCGATGGAGGTCTGCTAACTTACAGAAACAGATTGTATATTCCAGATTGTGATGACTTGAAGAGGTTCATAATGGATGAACTACATAAAATACCATATATTGGTCATCCAGGATACCAGAAGATGATCACAGCCACCAGGAAACAATTCTATTGGCCTGGATTGAAGAAAGACATAGTTGAGTACTTAGCCAAATGCATAGAATGCCAACAGGTTAAAGCATAACACTGACACCCAGTAGGATTATTACAACCCCTGCCAATACCGGAATGGAAATGGGAAACCATCTCCATGGATTTCATCACCGGATTACCAGCCTCGCCAAAACAAAATGATGCCATCATGGTGGTAGTGGATAAATTGAGCAAGTCCACTCATTTTATCCCCGTCAAGTCGACTTGCAAGGTGATAGACATCGCCAACGTATTCATGAAGGAGATATTCAGACTACATGGTATGCCTAAAGATATCGTGTCTGACAAAGACACGAAATTTACTTCCAACTTTTGGAAATCCTTGATGGTTGGTCTGGAGACCAAATTACTATTTAGCACAGCCTATCATCCTCAAACCGATGGACAGACAGAAAGAATGAACCAAATATTAGAATACATGCTAAGGATGCATGTAATGCATCAACCCAAAAAGTGGGAAGATTACCTGCCACTGGTGAAATTCGCCTACAACAATGGCTACCAAGAATCCTTGAAGATGAGCCCTTTCAAAGTCCTCTATGGTAGACCGTGCAATACTCCAGTCAATTGGAGTAATCCCATGAATAGAGTTACTATTGGACCTGACATGTTGAAAGAAATGGAACAACAAGTGACTCAGATAAAACAAAATCTAAAGGTCGCTCAGAACAGACAGAAAAGTTACGCCGACCGAAAGATAACTCTGAGAGATTTCAAGACGGGAGACCACGTATATCTCAGAGTTAGGCCCAGGAAGAGTTCCCTGAGGATGGGAGCTTATGCCAAGTTGGCACCTCGGTATTTTGGATCCTTTGAAGTTCTAGATAGAGTGGGACCTGTAGCCTATAGGCTAGCACTTCCTCCCATAGTAAAAGCACATAATGTTTTCCATGTTTCATTATTGAAGAGATATGTACATGATTCTAATCATATAATTGACTGGTCTGTAATCCAGGTGGAACTGGAGGGAGAATTCCTTCCAGAACCTTAATGCATACTGGACAAAAAGGAAACCCCACTCAGGAACTGAACCATTGCACAGGTCAAGGTGCAGTAGAAACATTTTGGCCCAGATGAGGCTACGTGGGAAATGGAAGATGCCATGAAATAGGCATATCCGATTTTGTTTACTTCTGTACATACATGTCATGTTGATACATAGAGCATCGAGGACGATGTTCCTTTAAGGGGGAGGGAATTGTAACACCCTATTTCCCCCAGTCTGTAAAAATAATTATATTGGCCAAGAACTATGGCAAACTCAAAGATGTGAATGTTTGATTTGACGGACCTTTGTATAAAAGGTCGATGAATGTAAATTAAGTTATGAATATGTATTGCATGACTACTGGGAGGGGGATGTGATAAAATAGACCACGATGGCTAATGAGAGGTGGTGGAAGGGACCTGGAATGGTTGCATTAACTTCCACCGAGCCAGTACTGTACTGATTTATACTTGCTCACAAACCAAAGCAGCTCTCTGATCCTGGAATGGATTTCCCGTCAAATTGGTAGGTGGGGAGGCTCCTCAAGAGTTAATGAGGGGATGGGGGTGAACCGCCCATCTGTAATAGCCCTCAAACCTGACCACGGACGGTGAAATTCACACCACATGCAACCTTGCAGACAAAAAGTGGCAAGAGAGGAAGTGTGGTAGGGGGGAGAGCAGTGTGTGCGACGGGGATCATGAAAGAGACTGGAGAAACCCTGGAAAATGTAGGGAGTTTTGAATACTAGGAGAAGGAGAGTAACCTTTGCCTTGGATTATTTTTCCTACATCAGGAGAAGGAGAGCAACCTTCGTCCTTGATTTATGTCGAGATGGAAGTAGGAGACTGAACCTCAAAGCATCGTGGTCTATCTTGGGGTGGGCTAGTGGTAAATCCATTTGGAGTCACTGAGCCTACGGTTGGGTGGAAACGAGAACCCCTATCAGTAGTTGCATCATGCCTGGTAGATTTGATAAGTGTTTTATACCTTTAATTTCGAACTGAATATCATGAATGCATGCTTGTGTTTATATGCCCATAATAATTTATGTGTAGAATGATTGCCTGGTGTTTTAAAATGGAAATAATAGATGCATGTGTATGCTTATATGTCATCGTTGGTTTCTGTACAAATGGTTAAGTCTGGGGTTGAAAGGGTAGCTCTCTAAGGTCTCGGAGTTGTGGGAGTTTGAAGCCCCAAGAGGATAAATTCTGTGATTCAAGCTCAGAAGGGATAGTAAGCCCAATTATAGAAAGAGAGAATACCCTATCATTCAGTCGATGAACAGTTGGAATCCTTTTGGGAATACCCCAGATCTATCGAGACCGATGGATCTAGAGAAGGAGTGTAGGCATTAACACCCTGACCCTTTCAGCCTTCACATGTAGCGATGGGATCCTGAACCGTAGATCCAAGGATCTATCGGAGCCCTATTGACCATCGATCTTAGCCTTGGATAGGCAGGAGAGTAGAATTTCACTGACTCACGACTTGGAGTGGTCAAGGGTAGGGCTATATGAACTCACGGTTCGCGAGATCACAACGTGATCATGACCGTTGGATTTGAGGCAGAGGAGAACCGTTGGATCAGAATCCTTCGTGGGTATCGCCTATCGGGGGTTCAGAACTTGAGAGAGTTTCTTTTCAATTGTAGAAGTCGCGAAGTGTCGAGCATCGAGGGCTCGTGTAAACACATAACCCATCCGTAAGTGGGGACCGCATGGTTAACAGGTGGCGTAACAACAAGCGCCCAGAGAAAGGTGGGAACGGGTGACGGGTGATGGACTCATGTCTCCTGGGAAGGAGTCGACCCATTATTGACTCATCGTATCTTGGGAACTCATGAAGGAGGAGCATGAGGGCTCAACACTCCAGCTCGCAAAGTCGTGAGATGCAAGTAGTGCTAGTATTTATCCTAGAAAGCGGGTAATCAGTGGTGAACACGTGTCACACTAGGAAAGAGTCAACCCACTGTTGACTTATCATGGCTCTGGGTTTCGAAGGATGAAAAAGTTTCACCTTGATCGCTAAGGCCGCAAAACGTTGAGAGTCGAGGTCTCGTGCGATGGGCAACGGTGACACAAGCTCATGAGAAAAATATAGGGGGGTTGACAAGTGGCGTGTGCGTGTCGTTTTGGCAGAATTCCACGCAACATTGACCTATTGCATCTCGGGGATTCGCGAAGGAGGAGCACAGGAGCTCAACACCTCAACTGGCGAGGTTGCGAGTGGTGCTAGTGTTTTTCCTAGCCTACAGTTACATGTAGCAGGCACTAGTGAGGAGGGAGCCATACCCGTATAGCATCTCGGGTATCGGTCGTTTGGAGAAAGGGGAGTTGAGAGTCTTGATTCCCGACTCACGAGTTGCGAAAGGCGCTTGTGCTAAGGCCATCTTGTGGTCATTTGGAGGAGGACAAGGAAAGAGAGGGTCTGCGCTAGGCCCCATAGAAGTCTCGAGGATTTTGTTCCTCAAAGAAAAAGACGAAAAATCTAAGTTGAAGTAGTGGGTGTGTGACACTTCGTTGGGAGAAGATAAGAATAAGAATGGAAAGAGAAATCCAAAAACTGTTAGAGAGACTCAGATCATAAGAAATAAGGAAAGGAGGCTCAGTAATATGAAGTCTAAGTTGAAAAAGCTACAGGAAGTTACAGAGAACAGATGGAAGATTTCACAGATTGGAACTTCGCATGAGGCAGGTTTGTAGGATTTGAACCTCGCCAGAATAGCTAAACCGCACAGAATCGGACTTCACCCTAGAAAAGTTATATGATTGTTGGAGGCACACCAACCATTAGAACGATGCTCCGGAATGGCTAGGAAACGCATTTATGAGCGGATAGATCGTCGTTAGACGTTGAGACCGTGCCATAACAGACGGATTCGCATTGATCGAGGCATGTAGAAATTTTGATACGCTTAATGTATTTCCTGCGATTCTCCTGATCTAACAATTTACGCCACTATTAAATATAGAATCACTTCTACTATTATTCTTGCGTAAAATTAAACCATGATCACAACCATAATCACAAAGTGAAATATCAAGAACACACAACACAGAAGTTTTACCGGGAAAGCGTAAAGCTAAAAACCCCACTATCATATATTATGTATATCATGAATCATGAAACAATCTCATACAAAACTCTAATCCAAGAGCTCTCAGTACAATACAATCGTCTCACACTGTCATACACAAATCAGCAAATACATGTGCCAATTTCCGTGTCTAGACAACTTGCCTCCTCTGCACAATCTCTGCAATTTGAATTCTCACAATTGAATTGAATACAATTGCCTAGTTTGCACATGCTCATAAGAATATTCACTGCATGTGTGATCAAATCACAACTGATAACCAACTATCCCTTTCACCTATTATCTCAACTAGGTCTCCACTGGATCTGACATGCATGTAGTTAACCGTGGAAAATCTTCAATTGCATGTGAGTTCACTGAATAACTAAACTCTCACTAGTGCATGTTTAGTTACAACTAGTACAACTGATCTTAACTCACTTAACTACACTTATGATTCTTTTACAAATCCAAATCACTCAGTTATGAATGAAATAATAGATTAATATTTATTGTCCAATTTATTTAAGGGAAAAGTAAATTAGACATATGTTTCTTGTTGACTTTTCAACACTCCCTCTCAACAAGAAAGGGATTATCCTTCACCCCAATCCTGTCTCTATGATATTCGAATTTTCTCCTGGTGAGCGCCTTTGTCAGAATGTCGACATCTTGATCTTCCGTAGGAATGTATTGAAGCAACATGATCTTCTACTGCAAAAAATCTCTTAGATGATGATACCGGATATCTATATGCTTAGATCTGTCATGAAACATAGGATTAATCAAGAGTTTAATGCAACTCTGATTATCACAGTAAATCTTTGTCGGATCTAAATGAGAACCAAACAAACCAACCAAGATCTTCCTCATCCAGATAGCCTCAAATGCAGCTTGGCTCACTGCCATGTATTCTTCTTTCGCTGAACTAAGTGCCATGGATCTCTGTTTCTTGCTATACCAAGAAATAGTTGTAGATCCAATACTAAAGATCCCCCCTGATGTGCTCTTTCTGTCCGTTGAGCTTCCCACCCAATCTACATCCATGAAGCCATGCAACTTCACCTCATCCGTCTATCTGTACCATAATCCATAATCATATGTGCCCTTCAGATATATCAGGACATGCTTACTCGCCTTCCAAAAGAGTTTGGTAGGCTTAACCATTGCTTGACTTAGCTGGTTAACCGCATAGCAAATGTCTGGTCTCGTATTCACTAAATACATTAGCGAACCCACTAACTGTCTATAGACAGTAGCATCCACTACCTCTCCAAAAGTAGCATCCTCTTTCCTCCAGTTTCCTGGAAGAGGAGTATCCATGGGTTTGCAGCCCTCCATGTGAAACTTACCCAGTATCTCTCTTGCATACTTTCCTTGAGACACAAAAAGTTCACCATCTCGCTGCCATATTTCCAATCCAAGGAAATAATTAAGAAGGCCCAAATCCTTCATCTCAAACTCATTTTCAAGGTCCTCCTTGCATGAGTGTATCAACTGCTCATCACCAGTCAATATTAAATCATCAACATAATGCACAATGATTAAAATCTTACCCTCCACCACAATTTGGTATAGGTTTGCATCTGCTTCACTTTTGGTGAAGCCCAATCCGGTGAAATAGTTGTCTATCCAAGTGTACCAAGCATGTGGTGCTTGCTTCAGCCCATACAATGCTCTCTTGAGTCTGCACACATGCGACTCTCTATCAAAGGTCTCAAAACCTTCTGGTTGTTCAATATACACTTCTTCTTCAATGATCCTGTTGAGGAACGTAGTTTTTACATCCATCTGATGAATGCGCCAGCCCATCTACGCTGAGAGTGCAAGGATGGATCTTATGGAAGAGTACCTTGCAACAGGTGCAAAGGTCTCATCATAATCTATCCCCTCGATCTGTGAGAAGCCCCGGGCCACAAAACTAGCCTTGTATTTCTCCACACTCCCATCAGCATCTTGCTTTACCTTATAGATCCATCTCGAACCTACCATTGATTTATCAATCGGTCTTGGGACAATTTCCCATACACTGTTTTTGACAATGGATTCATACTCCTCTACCATAGCATCAACCAAAGTGGGGTCCTACACTGCTTCCTGAAAAGAAGATGGTTCAGTCACAATACATTTTCTCATGAGAGCCATGTATCCAGCAAATCGATCACAAGATTGTCTCTGTCTGCGTTGTGAAATAGGGGCTCCTATATTCTGTGCAGCATCTAGTCTCAATCTATCAGCTTCCATGGTGCCCTTTCTGCCATTTCTGATGGATGGCTCTACTTGAGTGGTTTCCTCCACTCCATGAACCTCTTCATGTGGCCAATCCACATCTTGAGACTCATCTTTGGGAACCACCAGTTCGTCTTCTACATGCAAGTCTATCTCCCTCTCAAGCGACAACCGCATGGCTTTCCCCTCATCGAATTTTATATCCCATCGCATAATAGTCATCTTATTGTTCAGCAAATACACATGATAATTATGGGGTGTTTCTGTGTACCCCACAAATATCCCAACTTCAGCAGTCGGTTCCAGCTTCTTCCTAGCGTCATTGTTCACATGCACAAAAACAGATGAACCAAAAATCTTAAAATGAGAAACATCAGGTTTATTACCAATGAAATATTCTTCAGGTGTACTAATGCCAGGTACTCTATGAGGACAATGGTTCTACACATAAATCGTAGTATTGCATGCTTCTTCCCACAAATGCATTTGGTAGGCCCTGAACATGCAACATCGCTCGTGATGCACCCACGATCGTTCTGTTCTTTCTCTCTGCGACCCCATTTTGTTGTGGGTTATGAGGCGCTATGAGTTCTCTTTGAATTCCTTCTCTGTTGTAGAAATATTTGAATTCATTAGAGATGTATTCTCCACCATTATCGCTCCTTAGAGCCTTCACTTGCTTCCCCGACTCTTTCTCCACCAATGCTTTAAACTCACAGAACTTTGAGAATGTTTGATCCTTCTTCTGCATGAAGAATATCCAGCATTTATGAGAAAATTCATCAACAAAAATAACATAATACCTATGTTTTGTTGTTGAAGCAACCGAGAATGGTCCACACACGTCCATGTGAATTCTCTCCGGGATTACCGAAGTACGATTCTCCTTTTCATGAAAGGTGGACTTTACATACTTCCATAGGGTGCACCCCTTGCACTGATCTAACTGAGCAAGTGTTCCCCTTGGAAGTCCAGTAGATATCTGTTGCATGATCTTCAAGGCTCCATGATGAATATGGCCCAATCTCCTATGCCATAATTCGCCTTCATCCCGACTCACCATTTTTTCTCCCTCGCCTATCATGGCATTGCAACCATCTACCTCCATCATGTAGAGATTCTTAACTCAAATCCCTATCTTCTTGACTTGACATGTTGCTTTATGTCATAGGTAGGCTTTACCACTACTAAAAACAACATCATAGCCTCTGTCCTCCAACATTGTGACTGAAACCAAGTTTTTCTTCAAACCTGGAACATGCATAACATTTTTCAATTGAAATGGTTTACCTGACTCCCTCTGAAAGGTAATGGTACCAATACCAGTTGCACTATATCATCCATCATCACCCATCTCTATATGCATTCTGATATCTTTCTCCTCCAAGTCAATGAAAGACTCTTTATCTCCCGTCATGTGGAAGGAAGCGCCACTATCCAAATACCACATCGATACCGATGCACTTGAAGCCATGCATGCGATCAAAGCAAAGTCAAGTTCAAATTGTGAGACAAGAGCCTCACCAGTTGCAGATCCAGCAACCATCTTGTTCTTCTTCTTCTGTGGATAGTTAGTAGCAAGATGCCCACATTCGTGACAGTGAAAACACTTCACTTTGGACAAATCCAGCTTCTTGACTTTAGACTCAGATTTTGATTGGAATTTCTTCCCTTTCCCTTTCCTTTCCTTGGCAGTCAAAGCATAATCCTCTTCATCATCACTCTTTGATGAAGATCCATCTCTGGTGTTCTGCCTGAACTCCTCTTGCACTAGATCCGACCACATTCGTTCCCAATCCGACAATTTTTCTCTTCCATTAACAGAGTCTTGATAACTATGCCAACTCTTAGGAAGCCCTAGGAGCGCCAAGCTCACCAAATCATCAGCAGGGACTATTATTCCCACACTTCGAAGCTCATCCCGACATTGGACAAACTTCGTGAGATATTTTGGAATGGTGTCGCTTTTCTCCATCTTGATCTTCCTGAGTTTATCTTTGAGCGCTAATTTCCTATGGTCGCTACTGTTTTGGAACAGATCTGTCAAAACCTTCCACATTAGATATGGTGTGGTTTTCCCATGGAGACTTGAGACAATGTGGTCTCGTACTCCCTCCAACAGAATCCTCCTCGCCTTCGCCACTTTTTTTTTCCATGCATCAATATTTGCAGTATTTGTTACATCCGACTTAGGAACATCGTTGTCAATGTAACCCTTCAAGCCATTGTCTTCAAGCACTGCTTCCATCCTATATTTCCAAGCAATGTAGTTAGAGCTGCCCTCGAGTGCATACTCCAACCTCAACCCATTGAAAGACATTTCGATATTGAATCAGCTGTCACACCAAGAAAATCTTGCAAATTTGAATGTTATCCAACCACCAAAACTCAACTTCTGCAATCCCTCTTCCCTAGGAGGTTCGCACCCCACCTGAGAGTAGACTGAGGGAATTTTGCACTCTGCCTGTGTGTAGCCTGCGAACTTGCTTGGGAAGTTCGCACCCTACTCCACTGTAGGGTGAGGGGAGTTCGCACCCTACCTATGTATTTTCCTGCGAACTTGCTTGGGAAGTTCGCACCCTGCTCCACTGTTAGGGTGAGGGAAGTTCGCACCCTGGTAGTGTATTTGCCTTTGAGAATGCCTAATGAAGTTCGCACCCTGCCTTTGTCTAGGGTGTGAGAATTATTGTTCCTGAAAACACCAGAAGTTTTCAGTACTAGGGTTCGCACCCTGCTAGAGACGGGACCTGCGAGAATGAAATAATGTTCGCACCTCACTTCTGTAGCTCTGTGGCCTCCGTGGCTCTGATACCATGTAGAAATTTCAATACACTTAATGTATTTCATGTGATTCTCTTGATCTAACAATTTACGCCACTGTTAAATACAGAATCACTTCTAGTATTATTCTTGCAGAAAATTAAACCACGATAACAACCACAATCACAAAGTGAAATATCAAGAACACACAACACAAAAGTTTTATCAGGAAAGCGTAAAGATAAAAACCCCACTATCATATATTATGTATATCATGAATCATGAAACAATATCATACAAAACTCTAATCCAAGAGCTCTCAGTACAATACAATCATCTCACACTATCATACACAAATCAGCAAATACATATGCCAATTTCCATGTTCAGACAGCTTGCCTCCTCTGCACAATCTCTGTAATTTGAATTCTCACAATTGAATTGAATACAATTGCCTAGTTTTCACATGCTCATAAGCATATTCACTACATGTGTGATCAAATCACAACTGATAGCCAACTATCCCTTTCACCTGTTATCTCAACTGGGTCTCCACTGGATCTGACATGCATGTAGTTAACCGTGGCAAATCTTCAGTTGCATGTGAGTTCACTGAATAACTGAACTCTCAGTAGTGCATGTTTAGTTACAACTAGTACAACTGATCTTAACTCACTTAACTACACTTATGATTCTGTTACAAATCCAACTCACTCAGTTATGAATGAAATAATAGATTAATATTTATTGTCCAATTTATTTAAGGGAAAAGTAAATTAGACACATGTTTCTTGTTGACTTTTCAACAAGGCATTCTTGTCCATTGGAGGAATCTGTTACGAAACTTGCTTACTTAACCCATCGGATGTTGCGTCAGGACCACTTTTTTCCACCCGTGATTATATAAGACAAGAAACAAAGTGATTGTGTGTGTCGATCTGTGCTATTAGACCTCGCCATCTATTTTTTACCCCGTTATCCATTCACCTACCCCGACTTATTTGTTAATAGTGAGAATGTTGGTCGAGTGCTCTGAGCTAGAGAAGGTCGTTGAAGAATTTATGAAGAAATTTATGGTTGATAAAGCTATATTTGAGGGAGTGTAGGCATCGTCGACTAAGGGACTACAAGCTTCCCCTTCGACTGGACGTCGTTCGAAATGTGTCATCCCTGCAACTGAGAAGTGAAGTAATCATCGCGATGATCTAGATAATGCAAAGCATATCTCATCGGTCTTACCGAACTATATCCCACCTTTGGCTGGCATGGTGAACCACGACAGCATTCCATGGGACTTCGAGTACACGTTGATCATCGCGTACATTCCGAAGGGACTACGTGTAGTTGGAACCCAGTTAGGACAAATCCCAGCATTGAAGAATAGTGATTTCAACCTTGGAGATAGAAAGAACCATGCCATGCTCACTCCCCATATATATTTGATGAAGATGAATGAGAAGAAGCCTCTCATAGTCTCCCAACCATGGATAAAGGAGCTCGCGTAGTCCACGATAATCAATGTGATGAAGATTCCTCATTTTGGATGACATTAGGAGGTTAATGCTTGTGTTAAACTCCTCTTGTTGTTTTATCATGGTGGATACATGTGGCTCGATAGGCGTATTACTATGGATCTATCACTAATCCATCGAATTATAGGATTGAGCATGCAGGGACCCGACCCTCAATAGATCTACCCAGGGAAGACCTCAGATCGCTCCCTAGCATAGTGCATTAAGGAGGCATACGATGAAGTTGAGAAGGGAAAGTGAGGCTACAAGGTAGCCTCCATCTAGGATGGCGTAGTACGCCTAGATTTCCAACTCATAGCTGGAAAGCTCGTCATAAATAACCACCCCACGCAGGTCACCGGGTTCGTGGTGGACCTCGCAGGAAAATGTGTGGAGGGGATGAAAATGAATTAGGCGAGATACCTCTTCAACAAGCTCAAGAAAGACTATCACGAAGTGTAGGATCAGAGATACGAGTTCCATTTCAGCTGGTTTCTTGTGTTGATCGCATTTGTTGTTTGGAAAATGCTGGAGGGAGCAGCTTTTCTAGAAATTGAGCCATCAAAGCCACTGGAAGCTAGATTTTCTACCTCATGGTATACGAATGTGTTGACAGGCATAAATGACACACCGTCAACTAGAAGGTCAAATCCGGACTAGGGTTGTCTAATTAACCCAAGTTTTTTGGAATGAAATGACCTGACGGGTTTAATGGCTCTATTAGCCAACTAAAGTCCTAAAAATGATAAAATAAATAAACTAATCTAAGGCTATGATAATAAGAAAATAAGTTTACTAATTACAAGTGTTCAAATAAAAACATGAATATGTACAAATGATTATAAACAATGTACATACAGCTTGCAAGGTTTACTTGAAATCTTGCGAAATGAATGTTCTTAAAAGTGTTTCTAAAAGAGATAAAGAAAGAACATAAATCTTTTTGTTTTCTTTTTGAATATTTAAATATCTAATACTAAGAAAATATGAATGAAATAAGAATACATAAACAGTCAAAGAAAATCCATCTTATCTTATTCCATTAATAAATAATTCAACTAAATAACAAACTAACTAACTTGTAACTAATCGATTAACTGAGTTTATATTTATGTGTAATTTGAGCTTCTAACTGTCCTGCATGTGAGGGAAACCTGTGACAGAACATTGCTAATACTTTGAGAATAAATTCAAAGGTGTATTGAAGTGAGAATATAGCAACAGAATCATAAATGTAAAGATCTGGTGATCTTATGATAATCAACACTTAGAATGAAAGGAAACTCAATTCAAAGCATTAATATTATCTATCATTTAATATCCAGAATAAATCAATAGTAACCAAATGACAGATTAATCACAAATATAAAAATGGAATAACAAATTATAGACAACATCAAAATACTTAATAATATGAAACACCATATGATAACCAGACTAAATTTGCATCAAACATAATAATATTTCATAAGATCGAGTCAATGAAAGAACATAATGGGGTAAGCATAACACAGGTATAAATCCAATGGTGAGTAGCTTCTCCATATCAGTTCTCAAAATCACATGTCCATAAAGTATCCCAGCAAAAGTTGTTTTTACTACTAACATCAATCACTATTTAAACTAGTCTTGGATGGACAACCTCTTATCATGCAAGATAGAGGGTAATCCCAAAAAAATAGATTGCATTAAAAAAATAGTACAATAGGGAACCACTCCTATAGGAGTTTGTTTTTCAAAATTAATTTCATAATGGCATAGTTTTATCAAACAGAAAAGATCCTACTAAACCATACATCGTATAATCCATGATGGCCTCTCCTTATGAATAGCACCATAACTATTATTCTCCTGAAAATAACAAAACGAAATTGAATTAAGATAACAATACAAACTAATATTTACAAAATATAAGCTACAGGATTATGTAGCCAACTACAGGATTCTGTAGCTAGTCTAAAATAGTAAAAAATTAAAATCAAAAATAAAATCTATCTATTTTATTTTTAAAACAAAATTAAATCAAAAACAAAACAACTATTTACTATTTCAGCCATTTGACAAAGAAGCATCCGAATTTATGACAGTGGAAGTTGTTCAGTTTTTTTTTAATAATCATATTATTAGACTGCTTAATCCCCTTGTTTATAAAACTCAAATCTGAGTTACCCTATTTCTTCTTCTTGGGATTTTTCTTACCAGTTGGTTTGTCAACAATACCCCGAATTGGCTCAATAGTAAGAGCAATAGAAACCTTCTCTTTCAATACATCCACTACCTCCTCTTTCAATTTTCTGGGTACGAAATTATATCGTGGTTTTTTACCCATAGGGTTTTGCATAGCAACAGAGTTTGGTTCAGTGACCTCATGGTATTCATGTGGATCATCACACAGGTCATTGATAGCAGGGTTTAACCTTTGTCTGTGATAGAACTCAGTTGTTTTCTGCAGATATTCAAATCCACAGAGAGGAAAGGGGAAAATAGAAAAAACAAAAAATATGAAACAGATTTTCTGAGGAAATGCTATCTAGAAAACAAAACATACCTCTGAAATAGATTCATTTCTGAAGAATTTGCCCACATGGAAGGTAAATGACCCCATTTCCAAAATCATTTTTAAACGGTTTGGCCAAATTCGTAACCGTTTGCTCAAAAATCCTCCCAAAAAAATATGTCTCTATTACACACTTACAGATTTGAACTATGCTATGTAATCACGAATGTGTGAAACCTCAGGATTGTTCATATCTGCACTACTACAAGAGCCATGGATGTTATCACACAGACACAGTAAAGGAAACGAGAGGTGGGTTTCGCTTTCCAATACACAAGAAGTAGGGAGAGTTTTATGAAATCGGGAGAGGCCTGATGCCTTAGGACTTGGAAGGTTATCATACTTGGAAATTCTAGTTTTGGGTGGGTAAGAAACAGAGGACCACTTTGTGTAATGAAAATTAAACCCAAAATACTACCAGCTGCCTCTTCCAAAAATCAATGTCGATCTGAGTTACGCAAGACAAAGGGTGAGGTGAAATTATTAGTGTGTCAATTCTATACCAAGGTGATAGGATTGTGATTCGACTTGGTAAGAGTAAGATGCATATTTTGAATTTAACCCGGGGTTTTGTGCCATCAAGCATATCCAATATAAAAAATCATATAATCAACCATAGATATGACTAATACATATTTCCCATAGTGAATCAATCAAGTATAATGGTAATGGATTAGAAAATAGGATTACAAAAAAGTATGGATGCCTTTGAGGTGTAATCTCATTTGCAAAAGAAACAAAGAAATTACAAACTGTAAAATGATTATTCAAGACAAAGTTTTGTTTTAATTTCATGCTTTCAGTCGTGAAATTAAACAAAACAAATGATAAAAAAATGAGAATCTCTTACACACAGCTAGCCCAATGAATTTTTTCAAAATGAAAGATGATAGAAATCTTTGCAAGGAGAAGGAGGCAGCTACAGGAAATTTTATCTTATGAAGATGACATTTTTCATGATAAAATTGACATGAATTGTTGGCTGCCAACAGAATGATATGTCGAATCAATGGCAGTCGAACGCAGTGTTCCATGCCTACTATCAGCAACTGAAGGTTTCCATCGAGTCTTTCTTGGGCATGACACTACACACTCTGCACCAGTACAGACCACTAGCTAAGTTCTGCAGAGATCCACACTTTATTTATATCACTGCTTGCAAAGATGAGAGTAAGGAATATTTACAGTCTTATTATAAGCTGACCAATGAAGACATGGAACAGACCACAAAGAAGTGGTCAGAGGAGTTCTTGGTACCAATTAATGATGCAAAACTCTCTGACCCTGACATCATAGGAAGCCCCTTGGTCACCCGGTTCGAGCATGCAGGACAGACCAGTGCGAAGAAGAAAAAGAAAAAGGAGGAAGTTCAGAACATAGAGACCGATGAGGAGGACAGTGCCTCAAAATAAAGTAGACCTAGCTCACCCACAGGAGGAGGAGGAGATGAAGTAAATCAAGAAGTAGGAGGGGAAGAAGGAGAAAAACAAGGATAAGTTGAAGCTACACCACCGAAGGATCCCCCTATTGAGGTAGAAACATCAAAGAAGAGGAAGGGTTCTCCACATAAACCTTCAGCAAGAAAGAAGACCCACGCCAGTAATCCCAAGCTAGAGGCTATGCTCACAGAGGATGACATCGGTCTAGTCCATGAAGAAATGGAGTATGCATCTGAGGAACTCTTACAGAGATATGGCATGAAGCAAGAAGAGTTGTATGTAAGAGTTGAGAAGGAACTGAAGGAAATTCAACGAGCCATTCAATTGAGCCGCACAGTATCTATTATGCCTTCCTCGTCGAAGACTATGGATTTGGGGGATGAATCAGCCCAACTTCAAAGACTTGTAGATGCAACAGAGGCTCGGCTTCAACAAGTCCAAGAAGAAAAGGAACAAGCCATAGAATCCCTAAATAAAGAAAAAGAGAATATCTTGTAGCAGCTACGAGTTGCGCGGTATTGTGTAACCGCGTATGAAAATGAGAAAGATGAGTTATGGGCAATTCTCGAGGAACACAAAGAGAAGATATAGAGGGAAAAGGACTAGTTGCTCGTAGAGAAGACTACAGTCAAACAAGTGGTGAGAAAATAACTTCGCTCTATGTTAGGCTTGGAACAGGAGGAACATGAGGAAATCGAGGTTCAAGTGATGAAGCTCGCTGAGGCCATCCAGCAGCTTCAAGCATCGGTAACGGAGTTGGAGATTCAAGCAGTACCAAACACTCTATAGGAAGTGTGTGACTAGAGGGAGGAAGCCACTAAGAGCACAGTAGAAAGGATGAGAGTATTTGCCTCAGAATTCAAGAAGCTAAGCAACAAAAGTGCATAGACCGATGAACGCCTTATAGAAGACCTGAAACTTAGGAAGTTGGAAGCCTAGCTACAGGAGACGCAACATCATGCACTGTTAGTACAAGCGCAGATGAAGTCACTCAATGTGGTTGAGAGAATGAACAGATCACAACAACATCATGCGGTCCAGCAATAGCTTACTGCCATCCATAGCAGAGTAATGGAAGTCACATAGAGGATACAACCTGTGCAGGATGAAGCCTGTGCGGTGTTTGAAGAGATCGAGCGACAAGGTTCGCAACTAGACCAAGTGTTTGCAATAGTGGAACAATGCTTAGAAGGGCCTATTACAGAACAATTGATCCAGTAGTTTGTTGAACAGGAAGGTCAAGTAAAGAAGAAAGTCGAAGTAGCTCGAGGCCTTCAAAGCAGCATTGCCCAGATCTGAGAGACTCGGGACGAGTCACATATGAGTGTTGGGGGCATGTTTTCCCTTGACCAAGTTTTGAGGAAACATTGGTCAGGTTTGGCCACTTTTGTACTTCGTTGGTCAAAGATGGAGCACCCAGGTGGAGCTAAGATCATGGGATCTCACTCGTTTTGTGGACCCAGCAAGGGGTTCACTAGGGTTTTGGGTATCAGGGTTTAGAGTATGTTGGCCCATGGGTGTACCCATGTTTAGGCCTTTTTGTAAGGGATGTAAAAGTATAAATAAGAAAGAATGTAATGTAGAAGTAGAGGTGTAAGTAGATAAGTGCAAGAGGCAAGTAGTTCTGAGTTTCTTTGTGCAACAGACTGTGTATGTAAGGCTTTGTGCATAATAAAGGAGTTGGCTCTATGCCTTGACCTAATTATGGGAAGGTGGATCTGGTGCTTAGTGAGCAGATCACCTATCCAGTGTGAAGCTTGGCTCTGTGGCTTAGTTCACAAGAGCAGATGAATGTAAGAGATTGAAGACTAATAAAGAAGAAGTTGTTAGTGGACATAGCCCCACACTGGGGTGAACCACGTAAATCTTGTGTTGATGGTTTGCTTTGTGCTATAATGTTTATGTTGTAAAAATGATTAGTGCATTGAATGTTATGAATAATAGATAGACCTGTGAATTTGTAATGCTTTGTATATATTGAATGTGTTAGATATGACTTTTGATGCTAATTTTGATGTGTATTTTGTCATTGTTACTACATCAATTTATACGTAGGGTTTGTTCTGCGATGTGAATGAGTTTGATAACTAATGCATGTTGTTATTAAGTACTCTTTGGAGTAATTGTAACCACAGATCTGTGTCCCATCTTAATTACAGACACCTAAGTCTTGTAACCCCCCCTGCCTCTACCTCGGGTGAGACTTCGCCTGCTTCGCAGGTGTTGCTGAAAGGGCCGGTAGTTAGGGTTTTGTTGGTGCATTGTTAAAGAGTTGAACCCTGGGTCTGCCCCTATGCCCACAAATGGTTACGTTGTCAAGACTGAAACTGTGATTGTTGGGAACTGAAGTAAAGAAAAGAGAATCTTTGTGCGTAGATATGTTGTTGTAGTGTGCAATATTCTACTTAACTTGTGAAGCCTTGTGCTAAGAAAGAAACCCAATCTGAAGAAAAGAGGTAAGATCTTGAAAGAGGTAAAGATTTGTTCTTTGATAGAATAAGATAAGTGAGAATTTTTGTTTTGAAAGCATGAATCTAGGTATGTTAGATAGATTTTTTCCTAGTCTGAAAGCTAGGGTACAGCTAGAATAAAGAGTTGATCTGAAAAAAATTGATAGAAATAGAGAAAGATATCTTATTTCTATGTATAGAAAGAATTTTTGGACTAATGAGTGGATGCAAGAACCTAGAAAGAATTTTTGCGTATTACAGGCTCAGCACTGTGATCCTAGTGCGTAGTAAAGGAAAGGTAGGGGAACATTTAAAACAAAGAGAGGATTTACATTATGTTATAACTGCAAAAGACCGGGACATGTTGCTAAGGAATTCCCTGGTATAGGTCTTATTTGTCTTTGTTGTAAAACTTTTGGTCATGAAGTTGAGGATTGTCCAAGAATGATTGCTAAAGTTGAAAGGATGAATATGAGACAAGAAAAATATCAAGAGAATAAGATCATGATAAAGAATCATCAAGAGAGAGAATCGGAGAAAGCTCATAGTATGTTAGTACAGTTAAAAGAAGCAATGAATGATCACAAAGATGTCAGTTTACCAAAGATCATGAAAGAAAAATAACGCATAGATACAAGAAGAGGAGACTTCGACATATAATGTGTCCTGCATGAGGAGACACAAGTGAATATCATAACAGAAGACACTTGGGAAATTTTTGGAAAGCCCACTATGGTACCTTCATTGAGAAGAATAGGCTTGTTTAAAGGAAATATGATAACCCTATGTGGAAGAGTTACTAATGTGCCTTTTATCATTCATGGAACATCGACTGAAGATGAATTTGAAGCCATTAAGATTGTTGAGAACATAGCCCCTTTCCCCCTTTTTCTAGGTAAGACTTGGATTGAGAAAGATCAGATCAGAAGGAAATCAAAGGAAGAAGCTATAGAAAAGAAAAATAAAGAACTAAGGGAATTCATAGCTAGAAAAATAGAGCGATTGATAGAAGAACGAGAAGTTGAGTCGAAGCAATAGAAAACCAGAGAATCAATTGTCGAGGTTGAAAGAATGCAAGAATGTTTGAAGGACCTATCCATGAAATAAAGAAGTATATCCACCCAGTAAATAGTAAGATAAGGGATATTAACTTCGAACCTTTTGAGAGCACATCAGTAGTGAAAAGTCACTTCACTAGGAGAATATAAGAATAAGAATGGAAAGAGAAATCTAGAAATAGTTAGAGAGACTCAGATAACATGAAAGAAGGAAAGGAAGCACAGTAAGAAGAAGGTTAAGTTGGAAAAGCCACAAGAAGTTATAGAGAACAGATGTAAGATTTCATAGATTGGAACTTCGCAGGAGGAAGGTTTGTAAGATTTGAACCTTGTCGGAAAAGAAGAACCATGCAGAATGAGACTTCTCCCTGGCAAAGCTATATGACCTTTGGAGGTGCCCTGACCATTAGAACGATGCTCCGGGATGTCTAGGAAAAACATTTATGGGTGGATAGATCATCTTTATACATTGAGACCGCGCCATAATGAATGAATTCACATTGATCGAGGAATTCTTGTCCATTGGAGGAATCTGTTATGGCACTTGCTTACTTAACCCATCGAACGCTGCATCGGGACCACTTTTTGCCACCCATGATTATCTAAGAAAATAAACAAAGTGATTGTGTGTGTGTCAAGATGTGTTATCAGACCTCGCCATATGTTGTTTACCCCACTATTCGTTCACCTACCCCAACTTATATGTTAATAGCGAGAATGTCGGCCAAGCGCATTGAGCTAGAGAAGTCTGTTGAAGTAGTTCTGAAGACGTTTATGGCTAATAAAGCTATATTTGAGGGAGTACAGGCATCGTCAACTAGGGGACTGTAGGCTTGCCCTTCGACTGGACGTCATTCGAAACGTGTCAACCCCATGACTGAGAAGTGAAGTAAGCACCGCGATGATCTAGATAATGTGAAGCAAATCACGTCGGTCTTACCGGACTATATCCCGCCTTTGGCTGGCGTGGTTAACTAAGACAGCATTCCACGGGACTCCGAGTACATGTTGATCACCACGTGCATTCTGAAGGGAATACGCATAGTTGGAACCCAGTTAGGACATATCCCAGCATTGAATAATAGTGATTTCAACCTTGGAGACAGAAAGAACCGCGTGATCCTCACACCCCATAGATATTTGATGAAGACGATTGGGAAGAAGCCTCGCATACTCTCCCAGCCATGGATAAAGGAGTTGGAGTAGTCCATGATACTCAACGTGATGAATATTCCTCATTTTGGCCGACATCGGGAGGTTAAACGCTTGCGTTAAACTCCTCTTGTCATGATATTAGGGTGGATACATGTGGCTCGGTGGGCCGATTACTATGGATCTAGTGTTGATCCATCGGATTATAGGATTGAACATGCAGGGACCCGACCCTCAACAGTTCTACCCAGAGAAGACCTCAGATCGCTCCCTGTCACAGTGCATTAAGGAGGCATACGGCGAAGTTGAGAAGGCAAAGTGAGGCTACAAGGTAGCCTCCATCCAGGATGGCATAGTGCACCTAGATTTCCAACTCATAGCTGGCAAGCTCGTCAGAAAGAACATCCCCACGAAGGTCACCGGGTTCGTGGTAGACCTCGCAGGAAAATGCATGGAGGGGATGCAAATGAATTGGGTGATCCACCTCGTCAATGATCTCGAGAAAGACTACTGCAAAGCGTAGGATTAGGGATACGAGTCCCATTTCAGTCAATTGTTTGTGTTGTTCGCATTTTTTCTTCGCAAATGCCAGAGGGAGCAGATTTTCTAGAAATTGAGCCATTAGAGCAAATGGAAGCTATATTTTATACCTTATGGTATACGAATGATATGTCGAAGCAATGGCATTCGAACGCAATGTTCCATTCCTACTATCAACAACTGAAGGTTTCCATCAAGTCTTTCCCTTGCATGACACCACACACTCTGCACCAGTATAGACCACTAGCTAAGTTCCATGCAAATCCACAATTTATTTATATCACTACACGCAGAGATGAGAGTAAGGAAGAGCTACAGTCCTATTATAAGTTGACCGATGAAGACATGGAATAGATCATGAAGGAGTGGTCGGCGGAGTTCCTGGTACTGATTGATGATGCAGAAATGTGAGATCGGAAGATTCGTGGTAGACCTCGCAGGAAAATGCATGGAGGGGATGCAAATGAATTGGGTGAGCCACCTCATCAATGATCTCGAGAAAGACTGTCGCAAAGCGTAGGATTAGGGATACGAGTCCCATTTCAGTCAATTGTTTGTGTTGTTCACATTTTTTCTTTGCAAATGCCAGAGGGAGCAGATTTTCTAGAAATTGAGCCATTAGAGCAAATGGAAGCTATATTTTATACCTTATGGTATACGAATGATATGTCGAAGCAATGGCATTCGAATGCAATGTTCCATTCCTACTATCAACAACTGAAGGTTTCCATCAAGTCTTTCCCTTGCATGACACCACACACTCTGCACCAGTATAGACCACTAGCTAAGTTCCATGCAAATCCACAATTTATTTATATCACTACACGTAGAGATGAGAGTAAGGAAGAGCTACAGTCCTATTATAAGTTGACCGATGAAGACATGGAACAGATCATGAAGGAGTGGTCGACGGAGTTCCTGGTACTGATTGATGATGCAGAAATCTCTGACCCTAACATCATAGGAATCCCCTTGGTCACCCGGTTCGAGCATGCAGGACAGACCAGTGCGAAGAAGAAAAATAAAAAGGAGTAAGTTCAGAACATAGAGACTCATGAGGAGGATAGTGCCTCAGAAGAAAGTATACCTGGATCGCCCGCAGGAGGAGGAGGAGATGAAGTAAATCAAGAAGTAGGAGGGGAAGAAGGAGAAAAACAAGGAGAAGGCAAAGCTACACCACCGAAGGATCCCCCTACCGAGGTAGAAACATCGAAGAAGAGGAAGGTTTCTTTGCAGAAACCTTCAAAAAAAAAGATGACCCACACCAGTAAGACCAAGCTAAAGGCTACACTCATGTAGGATGACATCGGTCTAGTCCACAGAGCAATGGAGGATGTGTCTGAGGACCTCTTACAGATATATGGCGTGAAGCAAGAAGAGTTGTATGTAAGAGTTAAAAAGGAACTGAAGGAAATTCAATGATCCATTCAATTGAACCACACAGTATCTAATGCGCCTTCCTCGTCGAAGACTGTAGAGTTGGAGGATTAACTAGCCAAACTTCGAACACTTGCATATGCAACAGAGGATTCGCTTCAGCGAGTCCAAGAGGAAAAGGAACAGGCCATAGAATCCCTGAAGAAAGAAAAAGAGGATATCTTGGAGCAGATACAAGTTTCACAGTACTATGTAACCACGTATGAAAACAAGAAAGATGAGTTCTAGGCGATGCTCAAGGAAGACAAAGAGAAGACACAGAGGGAAAAGGACTAGCTTCTCGCAGAGTAGACTATATTCAAAGAAGTGGTGAGAAAAGAACTTTGCTCTGTGTTAGGCTTGGAACAGGAGGAACATGAGGCAATCGAGGTTCAAGTGATGAAGCTCACTAAGGCCATCCAACAGCTTCAAGCATGGCTAACAGAGTTGGATATTCAAGCAGTACCAAGCAATGTATAGGAAGTGCGCGACTAGAGGGAGGAAGCCGCTAAGAGCGCAATAGAAAGAATGAGATTCCTTGCCTCAAAATTCAATAAGCTAAGAAACAGAAGTGTGCAGACCTACAAACACCTCACAAAAGACCAAGAACTTAGAAAGTTGGAAGTGCAGCTATAGGAGGTGTCGTAGCAGGAACTATCAGTACAAGCACAGATGAAGTCACTCACTGTGGTTAAGAGAATGAAGATATCACAAGAACATTGCATGGTCCAGTAGTAGATTACTGCCATCGGCAGAGTAATGGAAATCACACAAAGGCTACAACCTGTGCAGGATGAATCCTGTGCGATGTTTGAAGAGATCGAGCGATAAGGTTCGCAACTAGACCAAGTGGTTGCGATAGTGGAACAGCGCTTGGAAGGGACTGTTACATAACAATTTATCCAGGATTTTGCTGAGAAGGAATCTCAGGTGAAGTAGCAGGTCGAGGCAGCTCAATCTAATCTTGAGGCCTTTGAAGTAGCACTACCCAGATCTGAGTGACTCGGGACGAGTCACAGGTGAGTGTTGGGGGCCTATTGGCCCTCGACCAAGTTTTGAGGAAACATTGGTCAGGTTTGAACACTTTTTTACTTTCACAGGCTGGTCGAAGATGGAGTACCCAGGCTGAGCTAAGATCGTGGGATATCACTCATTTTGTGGACCAAGCAAGGGGTTCACTATGGTTTTGGGTATTAGGGTTTAGAGGATGTCATCCCATGGGTGTACCCATGTTTAGGCCTTTTGTGAGGGATGTAAAAGTATAAATAAGAAGGAATGTAATGTATAAGTAGCGGTGTAAGTAGCTAAGTGGAAGAGGCAAGTAGTTCTGAGTTGCTTTGTGTGTAATAAAGGAGTTGGCTTTGTGCCTTGACCTGATTGTGGGAAGGTGGATCTAGTGCTTAGTGCACAG
This sequence comes from Picea abies, assembly GCA_900067695.1. Classification (NCBI taxonomy): domain Eukaryota; kingdom Viridiplantae; phylum Streptophyta; class Pinopsida; order Pinales; family Pinaceae; genus Picea; species Picea abies. The sequence continues at coordinate 756 of CBVK0100096483.1, read as the reverse complement.
ATCACCTGTCCAGTGGGAAGCTTGCCTCTGTGGCTTAGTGCATAGGAGAGTATGGATGTAAGAGATTGAAGACTAATAAAGAAGAAAAAGTCGTTGGTGGACGTAGCCCCACACTGGTGTGAACCACGTAAATCTTGTGTTGATGGTTTGCTTTGTGTTATAATGTTTATGTTGTAAATCTTCTTAGTGCATTGAATGTTATGAATAATAGATAGACCTATGAATGTTTAATGCTTTGTATATATTGAATGTGTTAGATCTAACTTTTGATGCTAAGTGCGATGTGTATTTTGTCATTGTTACTGCATTGATTTATACTTAGGGTTTGTTCTGAAATGTGAATGAGTTTGATAACTAATGCATGTTGTTATTAAGTACTCTACGGAGTAATTGTAATCACATATATGTGTCCTAGCTTGGTTACATACACCTAAGTCCTGTAATCCCCATGCCTCTACCTCGGGTGAGACTTCGCCTACTTCGCAGGTGTTGCCAAAAGGGCCGGTAGTTAGAGTTTTGTTGGTGCATTGTTGAAGCGTTGAACCCTGGGTCTGCCTCTATGCCAACAGAGTGTCAATGGCTCAGAGGCATTGATGGCCTAACAAATTCATAGGTCTTCATCTAGTATAAAAAAACTGCAATAGTCACATAGTAAGACCCACCATGACATGAGGTTTTTGTTGAAGTCGAATGTTATGGGGTAAACGACATCAGAGAGAAATGATGGTTCTCTCTGTGTCATCTGAGACTCCTCAT
>CBVK0100096477.1:0-10824 GCA_900067695.1 Picea abies | reverse complement strand
TCTGCTTTAAAAGATGCTTCTCTAGTACTGGATTTATCTTTGTTAATTCTCATTTCATATGCAGTTAGAGTTCCTAGAAGTTGATCAATGGACAAAGTTTTAAGATCATTTAATTCTTCTATTGTAGAGACTTTTGGATTGAATTTATCAGGAAGAGATCTTAAAATCTTATGAACTAAGAGTGAGTCATCAAACTTCTCACCAAGACCTTTCATGGAATTTACAAGTTCTTCAACTCTTAAAAAATACTTGCTAATTGTTTCATCTTCATTCATCTTTAGTTGTTCAAATTTCAATTTGTATGTTTGAAGTTTGGCATCTTTTACTTTCTCATTTCCTTCATAATTGCTAATAAGTTTATCCCACATTGCTTTGGTAGTATCAATATGCATCACCTTTACAAACTCAGCTTCAGCAAGTCCATTCAAGATAGCATTCATCCCCTTAGCATTAAAACTAAACTCTAACTTATCATCCTTGGAGGCTAGCACAACAGGCTTTGTATATCCAGTCTCCACTACATCCCAAACATCAGCACCCAAGGCCATTAAGTATGTTCTCATTCTAATCTTCCAAAAGGCAAAATTTGTTCCATCAAACAGAGGGGGCTTAGAGGCTGAAGTCCCTTCATGACTTGTCATGTTTAAGCTTACAGGTCTACCTTTGAATAAAAGGAACCCGCTCTGATACCAATTGTTGAAATTACTAATACAACTGAGAGGGGGGGTGAATCAGTTGTAACTGAGATTAAACAATTTTTAACAATTAAAACATTATTAAACTTTCTTCAAGTGATCATCAATAATATACAACATATGGACAGTGAAAGTAAGGAGCATCAGTCACACATAAGATATACAAAGAGAAAGATTTTCATGAGGAAACCCATAAAGGGAGAAAACCTCTTCTTCTTCGAAATGATAGGTAGTCTTTTAAGTTCTGTACATCATCTATAATTGAGAACCAACTCAATGTGAGGCTGTTACCTCTGTTTTACAAGCTGCAACTTGTTTGAGAGAACCAACTCTCTAGTTTCTCTAGCACCCACTAGAAGGAAGCACCAACTCCCTTAATGTTCCAGCACCAACTGGATGGAAGCACCAACTTCCAGTTACACAGGCTCCAACCTGTATAACAGAGAACACTTGTTCTCCCTTGCACCACCTTGCCACCCTGGTTTCTCTGGCTGCAACCAGATGGAAGCTACAACTTCCTATGTTCAAGCTCTCACTTGAACCTCTGAGGACAACAGTCCTCCCGAGCACCTCCCAACCTCCCTATAATATTAATGAATAACTAAATAGTCAACTACACAGATAAATCAATTCTTACCACTCGTTCTTTGTTCTATAAATTTGGCCTTCTTCAAACTATTCTGCAATTCTTCTCTTCCTCTGTCTGTTCAGCAGGTCTATTCTGCATCAACTTGTTCTGTCATTCTACTCCGCTTCAAGTCTTCTTCATCATCTGTTACTCTTCTCTGAGTTTCATCTCACACTGTGCATATTCTCAATCTCACACTACACATTCTATGATTTTCCCTTTCTTACAGTTTCATTCATTTTTCATACAGAACAACCAACCTCACGCTGTCTGTCTCATTTTATTTTATACACACTCACGGCGGTTCAACTTCCCATCTCCTTAGGAAAAAGGGAGACAATTGTCTCAGCAACTGAAACATCAACTAATCGCAATGATGAGTCTGTTTTGCTAACAGATTCGTAACTGAGGAGTTAACTGTGAGAGAGAACAGTAATCTTCCGATCATATTCCAATTTATCTGCTCCATTGGATGAACTTTATTGACATTGCCTTTAAAACAGGTTTTGGCATTTCAGAAATCCTGTGTTGAGTGTCTCGACACTTCATTTCACGATCTCCGAAGTTCCGATACAAAACTTTTCTGCACTAGCTTCTTCATGACTATGGTCATAACCAAGCGCCTATGCAAAAAGCGCTTTCGCGATTTCTCATTTCATGAATTTCAATCACTATGCTCCGTTGACCCTAAGTTAGCGAAATTTCGATCGCTTGCCACATGTCCTATGATTCCATATTCCAGATCTAATCTTGATTCAATGACTGCGATTGAATCACGATTTCGGCATTCTTGTTGCATTGTTTTCTTTGCCTCTCCATGTCGCGATTCGCGAAACTCTGATATGGAGTTAGATCAACAGTTCAGATCTGATCTTGAACTGACGGCTCAGATTAAATCATGATTTCTCATATCGCGATATCGTGATTCCTGATGTTAATAATCTTTGACATCTCCAACTCTCGATCCCCGAAATTTTGACAAGGACTGGAATCAACGGTCCAGATCAAACCTTGATCGGACAGCTGAGATTACATTGCAATTTCACCTATCGCGATATCGAGATCCCTGATGTTAATAATCTTTGACATGTCCAACTCTTGATCCTCGAAACTCTGACATGGACTGGAATCAACGGTCCAGATCAAACCTTGATCTGACGGCTCAGATTACATCGAGATTTTTCATATTGCGATATCGGGATACCTGATGTTAATAATCTTTGACATCTCCAACTCTCGATCCCCAAAACATCGACATGTACTGGAATCAACGATCTAGATCAAACCTTGATCTGACGGCTCAGATTACATCCTGATTTCACATATCGCGATTTCGAGAAGTTAGGGAACCCTGTTCCTTTGACTCTCCAGTCAGCGAAATGACGATATATCCCTACGTGTCCTACCCATATATGGATAGTCCTCCTTCTTTCGGAATTTTGTGCGCCCGCTTCTTCTTGTTATACTTTAAAAGGCATGCAGGTTCTCCTTGATCCAATGATGGTCGGGTCCTATGCTTGGATCTAACGTCTGAGATCTATCCTCCTGTTCAGCGCTCTTCTTGTCTATATTCTTATCTGACAGCCCTCGTTCTTTCGAGAATTTTGAATGAGATCCAACGATCAGAAATTCTTCTCGAACTTTACGAGCCTTCGATCATTCTATCAATGTTGCATTGCCTTCGATCATTCAATCTTCCTGGACTTATCTTCTGTTTGCCTGTTGATTACAAAATTCCTATACTCATTCCATCTTCATTGTTGTACTTGCCATCAATGACAAGCATTCGCTGTCTGTTAAATATTTGCCATTCGCTGTCTATTAAATATTTGCCAACAACCCTCATTACTGCCCCTATGCTCGAGCCTCCCAATTATAATAAATATTTCTTATTTTACTTGGTCATTTTAGAGTCAACCATCTGTATGTTCTTGGTTCAAGAGGATGATATTCTTCAAGAGAATGTGATTTATTACCTGAGTCGAGGCCTAGTTGGACTAGAACTCAACTACTCCCACATTGAGAAGCTTGTGTTGGCAGTAGTCCATTCTGTCCAATGGTTCTGTCATTATATTCTTCTTTGTAAGACCACCATCATTGTCATTGTGAATCCATTCCAATACATGTTGACACAACGTGTAATCGGCGAAAAGATCACTAGATGGATTGTTATCCTCCAGGAATTTGACTTGGATTTTGTTTCTATGAAATCTAAGAAGTCATTGGTCTTTGCGGAACTTATCTTGGAACTTTCGGTCGAGTCAGGTGATGTTACACCGGAAGAATCACTGATTAAAGGAGATATTTTTTTGATTTCATCTTCAGACCCCTGGTATGGAGATATACTAGTCTATCTCCAGAATTTGAAGTGCCCCACCTCTTCTTCTCACGATGAGCATTGACGTATACGCCATAAGGAAAAAAGCTATCTCATTCTCAATGACACTTTGTATCATTTAAGTGTAGATTGCATTTTCCACCGGTGTCTCACTCATGAAGAAGAAGAACTCATGCTTAACGACTGCCAAACTAGAGCATGTGGTGGACATTTTTCTGGGTTGGAAACAACCCAAAAGATTCTACAAGCTGGTTAATTTTGGTCGACGTTAATCAAGGATTTTGTTGAATCAGTCAAGAGCTGCCACCCATGTCAGATATTCTCTCGGAATATGAGGGAACACCTCGCTCCTATGTTTCTCATCATTACAAATGGCCCCTTAACCAAGTGGGGGATTGATTATACTACATGCCACCCCCCTTTCAGCCAGGGGGCATCGTTATATCATTGTAGTAGTAGACTACTTCACAAAGATGGTCGAAGTTATGCCAACGTTCAAGGATGATGGAGAAACAACAACTCTCTTTATTTTTAACCAGATAATAGCAAGTTTTTCCATGGCAGTCACTTCCAGAACAAAATGATTTCCGAGTTAACATCAAAGCTTGGGTTGAGGCAAGAGCAATCATCACCATACTAACCACAAGCTAATGGTTAGGTGGAAGCTGTGAATAAGTCTCTGAAGACTATTCTGCAATGAACGATCAATTCGGCCAAGTAAAATTGGCATTTGATGTTGTACTCAATATTGTGGGCCTACCAAATGTTTGTAAATACTGCAACCAGTTTCTCACCTTTTCAACTCGTTTATGGGCTGGAAGCAGTCTTACCAATAGAGTGCCAAATCACATTTCTAAAGTTGGTAGTACAATTATTGCCAGACACTTCACCACTTGAGGAATGCTTATTATCTCTCGAGAAACACCATGATGCAGCCTTGGATAATGAGGCTCACAAGAAAAAAGTCAAGTTTCAGTATGATCGGTCCGTTCATCCTCAGATTTTCTCCAAAGGCGACCTTGTCATGGTCTATGACCAAGATAAGGATCTCCTGGGGGCAGGAAAGTTCAAACCATGTGGTTCATACCTTTCATCGTGAAGGAGGTATTAAAGAAGGGTTCTTATCTTCTAGTTGACTTCGAAGGGAAATATTTGATGGAGCCTAGAAATGGGCTCTACCTCAAGAAGTATTACTCGTAGGTGGGTCGCCTTAGGTGACTTCTTGTACATATGTATAGTTCTTATACAGTTTAGCTTTTGTCTTTTTTTTTTATGGATGTTTCGTTTTTTATGTCATCTTTTTCACTATGGCATATGTCAAGTGAATAAGAGGTGTTCATTGGGTTTGTGGATGATGCTAGATGACACACTCAGAGGCTTGATTCCGCAACTTGGGTGATCTTCACACCTCAAGGCTAGTTGCTCTCTTCTGGAGTTATCTATTTAAGTGACACCACAAATAATGTTGCCGAGTACATCGAAGTAATAGATTTGCTTCATGACACTTTGTTGCATGGTATCTCTCACCTCTGGGTCTACTTAGATGTATAGTTGGTTGTGTCCCAGTTAAATGGGGTTTATTACGCTTATGATCCTACTCTACACCAACAATTCCTTAGGGTACGTCTCTTAGAAAGATGCTTTGATTACATTACGTATATCCATGTTCCTAGGAGATTGAATCAAATCACGGATACTCTAGCTAATCATGTATTAGATTGGCATATTGCACACACATAAAAGAAGCACACATATACGCATGTACATACATTATAGAAATGTGATCCATAAGACATAAAAAGATGTAAACACACACACACACACACATATATATATATATATATATCAAAAGACTCAGAGTACATAGGTGGGCGCAAGCGCCTTAAAAAATAAAATGTCTGGATACATCGCAGGGGCTTATGCCCTCAAAAATATACAAAAAGAATTCCCTCAGCATGTAAGTGGTCCAACCTAAGCTAAGCATGGGGCTTGTTGGCCCTGCCATAGTGAACGAAGGCATTTTCCAAACGCCAGAAAAGCTGGACCTAGGTCCATGGCACCCCAACTACATGAGACTGCACAGATGGCGGGAGATCCTCGATCTCAGCCATGGGCACTGTATGAGAGAGAGTGGTGAGGTTCTACTCCACTCGTATCAAAACTCTCTTAGCCTCTCCAGCTGGAGGTCTTCCTGCTATTGTTGTTGCTGGTCTAACAGCTGTTGTTGGTCTGACAACTGCTACTGGTGTTTCCTCTGGTCGAGGATGCTGCCTGCTCCTCACAAAATCTGTTCGACACATTGGTCCCACATATGTACATAACAGATACATAATTTTCAGCTACTCTGGTACACATAAAAATGATATATATAAAGAAACTAAAAATTAAATAAATTTAAAAGAAAAAAACATACCTATCTTTCCTCGCTCAACCCCAAGAGGTAAGGGCATGTCCGGGTCCTGGAAAAGTTGATCCCGACATAGGGGTAGTCCTCTATCGTCAAAATCTGCTATGCCCACCAGTCAAAAAAGGTGTCGTCAAAGGCCTCTATGGTCCTTTTACCCCCCTGTCGTGGAAACAAGGTTTCCCATCTACACATTGCTAGGACAGAGGCCACATGCCCCCGCACTGCCTCTCGTGGATTGAGACTGGGTACCCTCTCAAAAACGAACGAGCATAGAATGGTCCCGAACCTGGAGTTTTTATTGTTCCTCCCGTGACACTCGGTGAGCTGTCTCTTCATGCATTCTAGCATGGTCGTACTCCAGTCGAAGATTCAAACATTCAAGCACTGCACTACATAATGCATGTGTGCCCGGGAGGCCTGATGTAAAGTTGCGAATCCAATGATCCACCCAATGATTAAAACTATCACTTTAAGTGATAGGTTGGTGATCTTGTTGATTGGCACCTAAGAACCTAATTTCTCAGTGTCAGCCTCGCAATGTAGTTCAATCAACTCAAGAATGTTGTGAGGCTAAGGGGAAAAGAATGCAAGTTGATTGGTTCACCCCTCCTCGAGAGGCTAGTCAGAAAGTAAATGTATTTAGTCGTTGGAGTCAATGACTTCCCCTTGAGCATAAACGCCTCTGCGTTGGGATGCCAATAATCTACTAAGGCATTCAACAGCTTGGGTTGTGCCCTCATGAATGGACACTGAAAGAACTTCCACAACCCGCATTGTCTCAATGAAACCATAGCTTCAGGGTCCTCATCGACCAAGATATCTATATCCTCATGCTCCATCTCTCTCGAGTGGACATACATCTTGCTACAAACAAGTTCATGGAGGAAGTTATCTCTTGCATTTTTTATTTTTCTACCTTTTTGAGGGTGTATGTGGGCTATCTTGGACACAGTCATGTATGCACGAGGGTAGATTATTTTCTACCCACAGGTTGTCCTTGGACATCCCACATACACATAGGGTCACCCTTTTTTAAAGGTGCACACCCCCCCAAAAAAACAAAAGAAATGAAAAACAGAAGTATGGAAATGCAAGAGGGGTTGATTTGTACTTACCTGGTCCGAGCGAAAGTTCGTTTCATCCTCTGAAGCTCCTAGAACCAACTCTTTTATCAAAGGGGTGTTTTTGGCTTTTTGGTCAATTCTCAATTTGCAATGGTGATAATGAGCTTCCGGCTTTTATTTATAGACTTTTTTGGCCCTTTTTGTCATTTTTTGGACCCTTTTGTCATTTTTTTCTGGCTTGAAAATCATTTAACATGGTTCTTTAGTTTCTCATTGGATGTTACGATACACCTCACTTTTGGTTTGGAAAACTTTTTGGGAGATGGGTCACTTTTAAAGGTCCTTTGGTAAAAGTCATTTTTCCAACTTTGTGCATTTAAGTTAGGATTCCACCTCCACTTTTTGCATCTCGTTGTCTTTTCTGCTTTGCCATAGGGTTGATCCCATCGAAATACAACATAGAATCATCATTGCTTCTTTATAAGTGTCTTAATTTGGTGGTAGAGCCTACTTATACATGGATTCCCTAGGTAGATCCTGGTTGCATTTTTGGTGTCCATGTTGTCATTAATGACTTTAGGCTCAGGAGTCCTTGTTAGTCTTGTCCTGATTACAAGTTTGAGCCTCATACGTATGATATGTTATTAATCTTGACCCCACCCTTGGGACTCCTAGAAAATGAGTCTTTTTTTAAGCCCTTTTTAGACTCTTTAAACATGAAAATATTGTCGAGCGATCTTGTTGTCCTTCACGCTCACCAAACTAAAATTCAAAGGAATGTCTATCCGGTGGTAGTTTACCCCTTTGATGGTCAATTTTAAGAACAAAGGTACGCTCTAGGAACTTCGGTTCGCTAGAATAGTATTCTCAGGTATAATTTTAACCCTTTTTCGGGCCTGAGGGACTAAATTTACAAAAAAGGAACCCCCACGGAGTCCATAATTAAGCTCTTTTCAGAGCCCCTAAAATTGAAAATATTGTCAAGTGACCTAATTCCTTCACACTTGTTAAATTGGTCTAGAAGAACATCCCCTACGGAGTCCATAGTTAAGCTCTTTTCAGACTCCTTAAAATTGAAAAGATCGTCGAGTGACCTTGTTCTTTCAAACTCATTAATTGGTTCAAAAAAACATCCACTGGCATGAGTTTACCCCTTTTTCCAACCTGTAGATTAAGGAGGAAAAAGTTACACCTCAGGAGATTCATCTCGCCAGGAGAGTTCTCCTTAGCAAATTTCACTTTTTCTGGCTAGGGGGACAAAATCTAGAAAAAAGGTAGCGAGTCCATAGTTAATCTCTTCTCAGACTCCTTAAAATTGAAAAGACTACCGAGTGATCTTGTCTTTGTCACACTTGTTAAAATGGTTTTGAATAGATGTATTTTCGGTGCTAGTTTATGCCTTTTTTCTAACCGACTAGACTACCTTCAAAAAAGGTACCCCAACAAAGTCTTCTTTTATTCTTTTTCAGACTCTCTAAAAGTGAAAAACCATCGAGCTTACCTTCTCTGGGCTCGTTAAACTTACATTGAAGGAAGTTATCATTGTGTACTATTAATCGCATTTGCATCCATGCGTCTTTGACCTAATGTCGGCTCCATGTTTCTCTCAATTGAACCTTTGAAGCATGCCTTATATGCAAGCCTTGTAGCACTTTTCCTTTGCGTTTTGACACCTTTACCCATGGAGGAATTTTCCTGGGTGTCCTTTCCCTGCACATGTCTCCTTAATATGAGCATTAGTGTGTTCCTTTCTCTTGAAACTAGTATGCTTTGCGACACTCGTTCCTCCTTTGTAACATATCATTGTTTTATTCCTTTTCAAGCTTTCCAACATTATTGAAAAAGACAAAAAAATCAAATATACCCCAAAAAGAGCACAGGAAAAGTATTTTCTTTTTATGGTAGCACAATGAGTTGCCCTTGGAAAAAGCACATCCTTCTGGTTGTTTGTCATGATTTGGGATTTAATATGAACTTAGGAAGTTGTTCTCGCTACATAGAGTTGTGTCCTCCTCCATTTGGTTATCCTTCCAAAAACATGGAGAGTTTATGTTGCCTCCTGCATCGTGAACTTATGTTAATGTCATGCTTCCTTAGTCTGATCATCTGTCGTGCTATTGTCCAAGGGAATTTTTACCCAACTTGAGTCGGCCTCTTTGCATTTTGTCTCTTTCCCTCATGCCCGACCATCCCCAAAAGTCCAATCAAGTCCTTGTTCAAAATCACTGAAGTTCTATGCCTGATCACCGAGATCCTCTTGTTTATTCCCCGACGAGTCGTCGAAGACCTCTGGGTAGTGAATTTGTACACTCACATTACACTCCTACCCGATTTTTGAATATCTTGAAGTTGTTTCTCGAGCTCTGAAGGCCTCATATCCAGCCATCATGTGTCATTGGCTTCTTGAAGATGGATACTATACATGTATATCTTTGATTTTGAGACGTAAATCCGTTGTGTATTGCCCACGACTACACTTTATATAGTTATATGACATGGATATGTAGTGTATTTGATTGGCAACCATGATTTATTTCGTCCAGAGCATGGGTATGCCCGCCTCGGTGAGACAATTATTATTATTTGCAGATGGCACCTCCTGAACTCTGGTCCCAGGCTCACTCGCTTCATACGTTGGTGAATATTTGTAATGTATTTTGTCCATCAGATGCTCTTATGACCTCACACATTAGGGGGCATCCATTATAACCCTAAATTGCACCATACATGCATACCTAGCATTAGGCCATCTTGCTTACTATTTTTCCCAAGCCATCACTGAGAAGCTCTTCTTAAAAACCATATTTTTGAAGATGTACGCACCTTGAACCATTACTTCCCACATACACACAGTTTCTACACCACTACAACTCACATACGTATGCTAGCTGCACCACTACAAACCACGTATACTCACAAAATTTGTAAAAATTTAAAAGTTGCAAGGAATTGGTTGAGATTACAGGTTATTGGGTAGTTTCCCAGTTGTCCCACCACCTATAGGCCGTAACCCAATTGAATAACTATCCTTTTGTCATATAAAAGGAGGTGATGGGGTATCATTATAGATCTAAGCATAAGAACAGTGAAACTCTTCCCATTTCACTTTCCCCCCTTGCCCCAAGAATTTACAGCCACATTGTGAGTTTTGACCCAGAATACCCTATTCTTTCATTTTTCCTCCATTGCAAGCCTAATACATTAACTAGAGAGACATGAAGAGGATAAAGATACGTGGAAGTGCATTTGGAGCTTGGTGAAGAGGGGCCTGGACCAGGTTTGAAGAGTAGTCACCAATCTCATTGTAAGTAACTTTGTGAGATTAATAAAAAGGAATACTTTTTCTGTCCCGAATATGATGTGTTCAATATTTATGTTTAATTTATATTTGATTATGACATCTAACCCACTAATTCATATATAATATGCATGTTCACAATTCTTTGTTTGTCTATTTATGAATGCAGGTTGGCCTTGGGAGGAGACTTGTAGTCGAGGAACAACTGAATGCAAAAGGATCGACACCATATGTAGAGTTTAAGGTAGAGTTACCAGATATTTTTACCTTGTGTTTTATGCATGAATGTGGGGTGTATTTAGGGTAGTTGTTAAAACATAGGAGACTTTAGATGGTTAGATATGCCTACATGTTGAACCCTAGTGTAGTCCATAGGGGGGTTTTCCCACTATAG